>CAIGRP010010489.1:0-55879 GCA_903798385.1 Fraxinus cuspidata | reverse complement strand
TTTTATTATTTTTATATATGTATCGAATTATATTATTGGCTATTACGATCGTTGATTGTCAACGGTCAACGGTCATCTGTCACCGATCAACAGTCTCTGCCCTAGCTAAACCAAAATGCTGGATTCGCCCCTGATCGATGCAGCATAAACAAGGAGGTATGATCAGCATCATTTTGGACGAAGTAATGTATAAACCATTAACGGATGATAAATCCGACCAGGAAGCTACAGATAGGGCGTTGGCTTTTAATATTGCTTGGTTAGCGTCAACATCTAGTAATTGTATGAAGTTTTTTTTTGTTACCTTATCTGATGTTTAATCTTGTTTTAAGGATTTTGGATCCAGTCGTGTTCGGAGATTACCCTCCAGAAATGCTTTGCTATCATGGAAGTGAATTGCCGAGGTTTTCTCCAGAGGAAAGAGTGCTGTTAAGAGACAATATTGACTTTATTAGGCTAAACCATTATGCCAGCCTTTACGCAAAGGATTGCATAAATTCCGAATGCATATGCAATGATTCTAGCTGTATCCAGGGTAGGGATCGTGCAATTCGGGAATTTGTGTGCGCTACTACAGAGTGAGATGGTGTACCAATCAGAGAACCAGTAAGATAAAACTTGTTTACGAGTTAATTTGTAGTTTTTCTTATTAGGAGAACATGACAACATCTTGTTCATTTTTCTTGCAGACATGAATGTCTCAATTTTTTGTTGTTCCAAGAGGCATGGAAGAGATTGTCAGCCATAATAAGAAGAGATACCATAACAAACCTATGTTTGTGACTGAAAATGGTACCTCAATATTGATCCACTGGTTATCTTTTATTACTTAAACCTCTCGACTATCGAAGTTCAGTTAAAAAAACCGACTTTAAATGATCACTTTGTGTCACACAGAAATTCTATCACAGTAAGGTTTTCTATGTGATTAACTAGACTCGAAAAGTTTAAAAACAACTAAATTTGAGAACTACGTTCTTTGGAGTAGTTTGATTACTCATAATAATCCATGACCTTGATCTTCCCTGCATCTCTTGAATCGAACGTGCACAATATTGTTCTCTTTTCTACATGTTAGAATATCTAAAATTTTGCTTTTATTTCAGAATATTCGTCACCCGATAAATCAGTGGAGGACTATGAGCATGATGTTAAGCGAATCGATTATCATAAATCATATCTTGCATTTCTAGTTGAGCTATAAGGTATTGTTAATCTCTCGAATGAGTTATGTACAACCATGATTACAACTCCATTGATAATTTTAGTAAAATTTGGATGTATTTTACCGACAATTAATAGTATTTTTTCATCTATAATACTTAACATGGCTGGTCGTGATTGTCGACAACGTTTTTGTGGACAGGGATGAGGCTGACATCCGAGGATATTTTATATGGAGCTTCATGGACGATTTTGAATGGATTAATGGATATAGCTTGAGATATGGACTCTATCATATTGATCCTCGTACCTTTAATAGGATACTAAAGCTATCTGCTAATTGGTATAAAGATTTCTTGAATAATAATAGTTTGAACAACATTTTTACCTTCTCTTAAAAGATGGACTTTGAGGATTATTATTCATTTGTGATTTACCCTCACATATAACTGTTCCATATGTTGGCAAAATAAAAAATATCTAATGCATGCTGTAATTTCTGACTTTAAGGGTATAATCTCAAAAAGTAGCCGTATTTTTGTTTTATTAATCTCTAATTGGAAGGTTACAAGAACATTTTGATCTTCACAACCTCTGAAAAAGTAGCCGACATTTGATTGATGGTAACTTCAAACTATGTATATAAATGCAGTATGTTTCTCGTCCATAGCAAATGCTTCTTTTCCACCAAGTTTTTATTCCTCTTTTTCTTTCTGAACACAATAAGTTTGATTTCACACTTTAATCTTATTTTAATTTCTATTTGTATTCGTTTCATTTGCTTCAAGTATTATTACTACCTTCTCTTGGAAAGATTTCAACTAGTTTGAAGGTTGAATTGCTGATTTTCTTGGAAATATTTTCACTTGAATGTTGAATTATTGATTTAAAATCATGTTGAAAGCTAGACACGCTTTTAGAACACTTACAAGTTATTTAATATTGTTCAACTTGTTTGAAAGTTTAATTATTGATTTAAAATCATGTTGAAAGATCGGAAGGAGACATAATGTCTCACTCCCACGTCGACAAAGACAGTGTCTCCGTGTCTCCACGGAGGCACCGTGTGTCTCTATGGAGGCACCGTGTGTCTCTATGGAGACACAATTTGGTGTCCGTGGAGACACAAGCTGTGTCTCCACGGAGAAGTCTCACCGTGTGTCTCTGTGGAGACACAAAGACACCAAGCTGTGTCTCAGTGAGAGACATTTGTGTGTCTCCGTGGAGGCACGGAGACACGGTTTCGTGTCTCCGTGCCTCCACGGAGACACGATCTTCGTGTCTCGCGCGTCTCCCTGAAGAAATGGAGATGTGTCTTGTCTTCGGTGTTTCATATTCTGGTGCTCTTAGTGCATGGTTCCGATTGAAGTTTCCTCATCTTACTTGTGGGAGTCTTGCAAGTTCTATCGTTGTTCATGCTATTTACAACTTCACAGAATTTGATACGTAGGTAAAGAAGAAAGATTTTTTGTGAATCTCAGCAAAGTTACAGCAATTCTTCTTTAAATTTGCTGCCAAACTTGTTTCCTTTCATCCGTGCCTCCTCAACCTATCTTTGATCAACTACTCATTTCTAATTTCCCGCATCATGATTGTTGTTAATCAAAGTAACTTACCCTAGGTTTTACTGTAAATATTGGTATATCTGCAGGCCCAGAATGTAAAGCTTAGAAGAAATTACACATCTCGTTGATCAACGGCTAGCTTCTAATGACAAGGAAGTAAAACTGATGTTTGGTGCAACCGAGGTATAAAATGTGACTTCTTTTGTGATGTTTGATCACACTTATTGTATATAAATTTACATATTTTCTGATCTCACGAGTATCAGATTTGAGATTTGAGATGCCATATTTCCTTTTGGAATCAAAAGATTGGAACATTTAGGGGACAATACGCCTTTCTTGGAGATAGTTGAGCCTAAGTAGAGCTAATGACCCAGGAAATGGAGCAACATCTGGAATCCAAAAATTACATTTCCATATCAGGACCCTTCCCTGTGATAGTGTAACTCACATATTTCACATTTAAATGATATAAATCAGGAAGCCATAGAGGAGCATATCTAATGTTGAAGGAATGCATCATCCCTAATATTATCTTACCCCTTCTCCATCCTCAAAAATGGCAAACTCATAGCCAACCAAACTTGCGAGTTGTGACTATACAATCAAATAAGGAGATACAATCAAATAAGGAGAAGCAATGCGTACTACAATTGTACAAGTTCCAAATTTTTCAATGACATTAGCTGTTAACATCAACCAAATAAGGTTCAGGAAAGATCCAATGAGTTCTAAACCATTATAATACTTGCACAAACTGGTCTTCCTCAAAATTCGAAATACGGACTTACAATTGATTGTTTAAATTTAAAATTGTAGTGGTAGCAGACAATATCACATTTTCATAATCACATCCAAACTGGGGATCATGTAAGAAAATTTACCTATATGGTATATGCTTATGAGTTTCAAGAGTCTTCAATCGCGCAACCAACTGGAGAGCTTCCATTCTTTCAAGACACTGGACCGGAGGGTAATACATATTTTGTTTTTCCATCGCTTGTGTAACTGGCCTTTAACTCATTATCACTTGACTTTTGCAAAAAACACCCATGGATCTGACCATTGCGGAAGGGCTTGTTCGTTCAGATAAAGGAAAATCCCCACAAGGGATTGAATCATCCAGTGATGTGCTTCAATCACCCAAAACTGTTAATGCGGTAACCTTTGTTTTAATCTTCCTTCTTTACTTCGTTCACTGTAATGAGAAATGTTAAATGCTTGCATTTTTCTTTACAGGAAACTAATGCCATCTTACGCTACATTCAGGATTTGTTTACTTTTTGGGAACAAGTTCTAGAGAAAAATATGAACATTCTCAAATAGACAGTGTTTGAGTATGTTTCTTTCATGGATAAGGACATCGTCAATGTCAGTGGTTCTAGCCAAAGGAGTAAATTTGAGCTTTTAGGGAAGAAAATGGCTCAAGCACTTGAGCTTCCTTCGCTCAAAATTTCATTTGATGTTAGGCTAACATTGAGGATCATCCACTCAGAGATAAATTCTTTGTTAGCCAGAAATGTAGAGTTAAAAGGCTTCTTCCGAGTCATAGAAGTACGTCACTCACTTTTTCTCAGAAACGAGGTCCTCTAACTCTTCTTGTTTTCGTTAGATTGGCTTTTATCCTTTGAACTCATGGTTGAAGATTCTTTGATGATGAGCCTGGTCGTAGAGATGAAGGAAATTCAAGCACGACTGGACGATTGTAAGGCTAGATTGGTTGATAGCAGCAGAATGCTTCCCAAGAAGTTGAGCGNTTACGAAGAAGACTGAGGTCCTAATAGTTGTTCTCACAGTTATGTCCAGTGGCATTTCTCTTTTAGTTGAAGTTGCTCCTCCATTGAAACTTGTGAGAATTACTTCTGTTGAGATCATATCGCTTTCTGTCTTTGCAAATTTTCTCATCATTCTGGAAGGGATGATATTTATGGCTGCTCCATTGTCAATGAGCACTTTTGCCACGGGAATACCATCGGGCGTGCCAAATTGTTTCGCATAGGAAATCGGGTCTCGCTAACAATTAGAAGAATGTTCAGACGATTATGTAAGGAACAATAACCTCTCAAAACAAAGTCCCAACAATGAGTGCTTTATTTATGAATATTACAATTTACAAGAAGTTAAATGCTTTAAAGGGGCACAAGCACACTGAATTTGAAAAGTAATTGGTAATTAAAAAGTTTCTTTGCTTTAATCATAATTCCCAGTTTGAGAGTTGGGTTTGGTCTCCTTTTTTCTATGTTCTATTTTTCCTTTTATACTCATTCGACAGTTTTTCCTTGTAACACTATTTGAAAAACCACTTATCACTCAGTAACCTCCCACTTTCTCCATGATGGATGATTTGTCAAAAATCGTCATTAACTGCTGCTATTATTCCTATCATTTAATCGCTCATGATTGAGGTCTTTAGGTCATGGAATGAACTGTTTCAATAACCTTTACTTTAAATAATAAGGTGCTATGCTCACTCGGATATTGGGCGTCCTGCATGCTTGGGCGATGATGCTCGCCTAGACCTTGGGCGTCTTACCGGCTTGGGCGATAATGGGCCCCCGCTATATGACTCAGTCTTGGGTGCTGTCTTGGACTTTACATGGTCTCGCTTGAGCCCATCATTTGAGTTTCTTAACTGGGCTTCCATCTTTGGACCATTTAATTGGGCCTCATTTTTGCGTGTCAATAGCAACACTCAAGGACTACTGGCACAACAGTTGCAAGTTAACAGAATCAGATAATGTAATTTTGTAACAAACTTGAGCATTGGTCATATTCCATCTTACCTTTGACTTCTTATTTGCCTCAGTCCCACATGAATCACGAATTGTTTATGCTTTATTCAGCTCAGCAGCATCACTGTGACAATTACTGGAGTAGTGTTTTATTTTGTGAATGATGCAAACATTTGGATACATTCGAAATAGTACCAACTGATTCATGCTCCTCCTTAACGACAGCCTGTCCCAATGGTTGAAGTTGGATTGTTTGCTTTGCTGTTTCAGCAACTGAATTGCAACAAGTTATGTCAACAGATTTGGATTCCCCATCTTGTTCCGTATTTTTCCTTTCTACTGATAAGGTAGTTGGATCCAGACGATCACCATCATCCAGGGACCTCATTCCATGTTTCAACTGTGGGGTCGAAAGAGCTTGGTATTTGTCACTGCTTGACGATGCTTCCTGCTTTGTCTCTAGCACCTGAGTCGAGTGCTGTGTGTCAATGGATGTTAGTTTATCCGGTTCATCCTTATCTGTTTGGCCCTGCAGCATGGAAACGACAGATTCTTTGATAGGCTTCAAGTGAATAGGAGACGTTTTTTCCTCCCGTGTTGAAGCAAAAAAAAAATCTCGCAGCAAGCGCGCAAGGAGACGGACATGGTGTCTCGGAGACACGCTCTTGTCTCCGTGTCTCAATGGAGACACGAGCGTGTCTCCATGTCGTGTCTACGCACTGAGACACTCCGTGACACAGCTCCACAGAGATACGGACTCCGTGGAAGACATCACAGAGAGACACCAAGCCGTGGATAACCAAGCCGTGCCTCCGGAGACACACGAATGTCTCCGTGGAGACACGGAGACACCAACCCGTGTCTCCACACACACCAATCATCAATCTTTATAATTGAAGACTATCTTTGACAACCAAGGGTGTTCAAATCAATAAGAACACTTCATAATTCAGCAACTAGGAAATTTATGTTTAAAAAAGTCCAAATCTGAGAGTTGAAGAAATTGTCATACACACCAGCTTCACAGCAACTTCTTCTCCAGTTCGTATATTTACTCCTAAAAAAGATTAATTATAGTAAAACAATGTGAATACGTGATAGCACAATTAACATTCAGATAAACATAAACAATGAATCAAATTACTCAAATAAAGCTCTTCAAAAGATCCACTGCCAAATTTTCTCCCTAGCTTAAACTTTCCTCCAATCACATGATCTATAATTAATTTCCCGAAATCGCTAAAACCAAAAAAAAAAAAAATCTTTCTTTATTCCACAATCAACTATTCAATACAAAAAGTATCAAAATCCCAAACTTTTAAATATACCCTTCAGATCCATGAAATCATCGCAGCTAATATCCAGAAACCCAAAGGTTCCTTCCTTTGAGTTACCAGAAAAACCACAATTCTAGATTTTTAATCATATAAATTTCACTAAAAATTTAAAAAAATATATAAGTCTATCTTATCTATGGATGGTTAAAAGAATGATGTGGTTCAATCAAAGATTTAACATATGTTTCTTATTTATAGTTTACTACGAAAATGAATAATAGTACTATAAGACTCTGGCTCCATTTATTCGCTTTGTTAAATGCAGAATTTATAATATATTTTTCTAATTCAACATAATATCAAAGTAGATTCCATTTATTCAATAAAACTTTCACATTATTCTACTTTAACATGTCCAAATAACAATAGAAGAAGAATACTAATACTAGAATACATGAATTGAGTTTTATCCCAACCCAAAGGAAGAAAAATACTAAGGTCCGTTTGATTGCGAAAGTGAAATTTGGGTGGAAAGAAAATGAATTACAGGGAATTGAATTGCCTAGAATTTATTTTACTGAGAATTGTAATGAATTGTGGTTGATTTGTATAATTTTTCACCTGAAAAATGTTGAAAGTTTGGTGTCCGTTTTACTTTATTTTTCATGAAAATTGTCCATTAGAGTGATAATTTTTTTACCATTGGTTTAGAATTTGTTCCAAATACCATACCGAGTACCTTTCATTTGACTTTGTGTTGCATTAAAATTGTCAATAAAAATGATAATTTTTTTTACCATTGTAACTAGATTTTTCCCATTTGCCAAAAAAAAAAAAAAAGCTAAAAAATAAAAAAAAAGCTGAAAAATCAAAAACCACCAAAACAAAAGGAAAACAAATTCATTTATTGCAAGGAAAAGATGGAAAATGAATTTCAGGTAAAATTTTTGCAATCAAACAGGTAAAAAATTTTTCTATTTTCTATGAAAAATGTGTAGTATCAAACAGGGCATAATATTAAAATATATAAAGTGTGCTTAATCCCAACCTGAAATATACTGGAGAACATAATATAGTACTAGAGAGAATGGATAAAGGAAAAATGTCAATAAACAAGTCCATAATTGATAAGTGTTGCATGAATATGCCATTAGACCAATCACCCCACTGACCATTAAAATTGTGAGCACTTCAACAGAATAACTCCATGTCAAATCTTTCGCATAAACAATTACTAAAAGTGCTGTCAATCCCGTGATGTTGTTCGTCACCACTCCACCGTAAATCTGCAACACACAAATATTTATGCCGTGTTAAGTAAAATAGATGATACAATAATAAATAATAGTAAAGAAGAAAAGGCAAGAATCTTGTTCATTTTATTGTCAATATAGTGTACCATGTTCTTAGCAATTATCAGTTCTGAATGTAGAAGACTTGTTCTTCGGGTTACTGACAAGGGCTTAAAAACACATTGATTCAGTTTCACATTTAATTTCTGTTGGACATTCTGGAGTCTAATCATAGTATATGCTAACGTTAGTTGTGTGCAAGAAACTTATCCGTGTGGACACGGAGGAGACACGCTCGTGTCTCCATCGAGACACGGAGACACAGCTCCGTGTCTTCACGGAGACACACTCGTGTCTCCATCGAGACACGAATACACGGGCACGTCTCCTTGTGGACACAGAGATACAACTCCATGTCTCCGTGTCCACACGGAGACACAGCTCCGTGTCTCCATCAAGACATGGAGATACGGGCACGTCTCTGTGTGGACACAAAGACACGCTTGTGATCAAGACACGGAGACACAGCTCCATGTCTCCATGGTAAGACACGGAGACACGTCGTGTCTCTCCATGCCACATAGAGACCTTCTCTTCGAAGCCTTAAACAAAATGAGCTAAAAGTTAGGATGTTTAAAATCATGTCCGTGGTGAGCTTCAATAGTATCTTCGTTCACTTTTCAAAGAAAGAAAAAGTAAAAATTCCTATTTTCTATACTAAGGAGTATATTGGTTTACTACTTATTCCAGTAGATTTGCCTATAATATCAATATATAAAATAGTATATATGTATATCACTTCTGAAAAGCAGGTGCATCGACATAAGCATGTGAAGATAAGTTATTCATACCAAAGACAAGAAATCATCAACTACCAATTTCATATTTAAATGCCAATTGATTTCATAATCATCTTTCAACATATCAAATTCTTTTGAGTTACTCAAGGGATAATTTTGACCCATATTGCTCTAAATTCATAAATAAACACATGATTAGAGAAAAAATTAGAAATTTATGAACTTGTGAGTAATCTTTGTTTGAGTTTGCATTTAATGAAAACAAAATATGTCCACAATTAAATGCAATGTGTAGTGCATTAAGCATTTTACCTGAGTGTGTTAAATGAATGCTTGGAGGTCCCGAAGAGTCAAATAACTCCTCAACCTAACCAATTTCATATATATTATAGCAAGAAAAATTGAAAAGAGCTACAAACTACCTATTACAATTTTACAAACATAACTCATAATAAACAATTGATCCAAAAAATGTAGGAGTGTACAAAAAAAAATCTTTGACCCCAAAAATTAGAAACACGTGCATTTTAGCATGAAAAAGAAGACTGAATGAAGAGAATAGAAATTTTTACACAAACCCATCGAGAATCAATTGGAAGAACGAATTAGTTTCAAAAATCTTATCCGACTGAAACTGCACCACTATTGTCGTCAATTCCACCAGATTTTAGACAAAATAATTAAGTAGATGAAGATGACATTTTCTCATATCACAAAGTGAAGATTTTTTCACACTTCTTCTCTCATCATCGAGCCATTTTAGATAACTTGTCTAAAACTACGTGTAATAAATGAATTCTCCACAAATCAATTAGAACTTCAAATAAATTAAATTAATTTTACATTTAATTTTCTTCCTTTTTATATATCTGCTTGACCATAAATTGCAGCCAACAGAAGTCTATTTCAGCTCCGATTTTCACATTTGAAAATACATATTACACAAATGAATATTGTGATTATTGTCATATTAAAACAGTTGGAACAAATATCTTGAGGTAATATTGGGCAAACCACTGCACAACCTTAAACGAGATCAACACCGTAGTCAGTATTTCCCATTAGCAACAATTTCATAAATTAAGAAACTAAAAAGGAAAAAAAATAAAATAAAAATCATATGAAATGATGATGACCCGTCTGCAATGTTATATTTAGCCATAGAATGGCAAAATCATTCTGACTTTGCTTCATCGCGTCAAATAGGGAGAAAAAAGATTTATTTCAAGGTCCCTATTCAAGTTCAGAATCTAGACCAGATGGAAGCTTCAATAATTCAAGCGTTCCCTTCCCTTCCAAGATGATTTTGATCTGCTATTTTTCTTTTATTAATCTCTAATTGGAAGGTTATAACATGCCGGGAACATTTTAATATTTACAACCTCTGAAAAAGTAGTCGACATTCGATTAATGATAATTTCAAACTATATATATAAATGCAGTATGTTACTCCTGCATAGCAACTGTTTCTTTTCCGCCAAGTTTTTATTGTCTCCACGGAGAAGTCTTACTCACGGAGACACCAAGCCGTGTCTCCGTGGAGACACGGAGACACCAACTGATTTTCTTGGAAATATTTTCACTTATTTAAAATCATGTTGAAAGCTAGACATGCTTATTTTCTTGAAAATATTTTCACTTGTTTGAAGGTTAAATTACTTATTTAAAATTTAAGTTTGCCTGTGTATTTATTCACACTATCAACCTTAAATTCAAAGATTATTAATTCCAATATAACCTGAAAGAACTCTATTCTTTCCCTCCAAGCTTTGTAGCAGCAGTAGTTTTTCGCTTAATATGACACCCCAGAGAAAATATATTGCCAAAAACACAACAAATATTTCAACCATAGTAATTTGAAGTAATTTTGCATGGTTTACACGTTGTATTATTTGATTTTCAGATTTGGAAAAGCGAGGATCTTGTATTTAAATGTGCTATAGTACTCCAAGGATAGTTGTCCGAAAGCATCTATACTAATATTTAACTTTAATTGAAGGAATATAAGGCTCCTAAAGACAAGACTTCTCATTTTCCTAATGACGAATATCATGATATATGTGATAGCATTTACAATAACTTATTTTTATTGCACTCTGAATTTTTACAATTTTATTCTTCTTTTTAAATTAGTTTTCATTTGGAATAATTGAGTAAATTAAATAATTTGATGTTATACTTGCTCCATCTATACGTGAGCAACCTGCAGAAGCTCATTACAAATGAATAATTAAGAAAAGATTAGCTTCTTAAGTACTAGCAAAAGCTAAAAAGACAATTGCAGCAAAAAATCTTGTCAAGTCCCAGGTAAGTTTAATTTAAACTATCATCATACATATTTGAGCAACATATTTATTACTATTAACTACATATAAAAATAGTTAAATTTAAACAACTAAATTTCCTTCGCATCTTCGTTTCTATTTGAGCATTTCTATTAATTCTCACGATACTAACATCTTCATAATCACAGCTCATCATATCAAAATCTAATGCTATTCCTAACTACTCGATACTTCACAACGCTAACAATACCTTCAAAATAGTAGAGTCCATGGTAGAAAACTAGTATATATAGAATTGCACATTAAACATGTTTTAATAGTATTATTATTGAAGTTTACTCTCTTTCTTCTCCAATAGTGTTTAGTACTGTTTCTTTCTACCAAATATATCATTAGTATTTATATTCGCACGTCTCCATCAGATTGCTTGTGGCGCCTGTGGAAATAGTGACGCATCATTTAATGAATAAAAATACATCTTAACTTCAATGGATAATGTGGCTGTGACAGTTATACTGAAGTCATTTAGACGGGTGATTATCAGTTTATGCGATCAGCACTGATGATGATGAATATCATTGTTTTAAAGGAAAATTTGGAGAATTAACGAGGTATTGCCAAATATGTAATTGAGCAATTTACAGAAATAGGGGGGAAATTGGCCTAGTCGAAAAATAAAATATTCCGACAATATTTTTTATGTGTATTTAACTTTTGGCAAATTATAGTTTATGTAATTGTTTTGCAATGATTTTAACTTACACTCTATTTTTAATTGTGTTATATATTATATACAATTTGTATGCAATGATTTTAACATATACTTTGTGCTAAATATCGTGACAGTGTGTGAATTTAATCTTTATAACAAGACATGTAATTTTCAAAAAAATTGAAGATCACTCAAAAATCACCTCCTACTCCGCCTCTTACGCTAGACGCATCATCACTACGACCAATCTTTCCTCGTAAGCACATGTTTGGTACACATTTTCTCAAAATACATTTTTTCAAAACTCATTTTCAACCACACATTTTTCAATAAAATAATATTTTTCATTACATCAATAACTTTTCCTTACTTTTTAACCACATATTTCTCATCATATCACTATTTAAAATACATTTTTTATTAATAATATCCATCAAACACACCCTAAATACAAAAATCCTTAAGAATTAGATTTTTCAATAAAAAATGGAGATGAAAATCGGACGAAATTTCAGATATCCATTTCATACCAACCTCGATTGAGCAAAATTTCCTGGCCTTATTTCGCTGGGCCTATGCAAATAATATATTTTACTTTTTTAAAATATGGTACTTACGATTTTTTTTTTTTTTGACAGGCCATATTTTTATGTATACGGACTCTAATGGAGTGCATGTTCTAATTAAAGTCGATGTTAACGGATGAAAATTAAAATCAGATTTTTAATAAATTTAATAAAAATTAATGAAATATATGATTGAAAATTCAGGAGTCATATAAAATATACGATTAAAATTAATTGTTAATCACAACCTTAAATAAAATTTAGACTTCAGCCCTTATTTGACGATCATACTCATTTTCAACCACACATTTTCATAATAAAATTTTCTATACATAAAGTCAAAATTTATCTCTATTTTTCAATCAAACATTATCCTAAAAATCACAATTCAAAACATAATTGTTCCGCTGTCAAATAGGGGTTTAGTCTCTACCAAATGGAGTCACCTGAAATAACTTATTTGAGCCAAAAATTCAATTTAAAGTCTAGGCCCAATTAGGTTAGTTAGTTGGCAAGCCCAAATTCGGTGCTGCAGTTTGCCGCCCCAAAACCAGTTAATTTAGCTCCATTTCTTGCATCTTCTGGACTGTACCTTGTCCAAAAACCCTAAACCTCAGAAACCGATAAACCCCTAAATCTTTTTCTCATACGTTTCTTTGCTGGCACAGTTGAAATTTAAGCTCCGAAGTAACTAAATATGGCGGGCAAAAACATGAGAAAGAGGAAACCTTCTGCTCAGCAAAACAAGGCCAGCAATAAGAAGCGGTCATCCTCCATTAGCGATGACCCATTTTTCCACAGCAGCAATTCAAAGCGGAGGAATAAATTCGATGATGAAGACATCAATAGCAGCGATGATGAAGGAGAGGGATTTGATTCCGAAGGGGAAAAAGAAGTAGTAGTAGGGGAGGAGGAGGAGGAGGATGAAGAAGAGATTATAGAGGAGACGCCTGCAGAGAAAAAGAAACGATTGGCTGAGGCATTCTTGGACAGGATGAGAGCGCGGGAGAAGAGAGAAGAAGAAGAAGATGAGGAATTGGAAGATGAAGGAGCCAGGAGAGAGAGAGAGGGAGAGAGGGATTCACTTATTGCCAAGATTTTGCAGCAGGAGCAGCTTGAGGAGAGCGGCCGCATGCGGAGAGCCATCTCTTCCAGGTGCGTGTACTGGTGGTTTGTAGTTCTTTTTCTTTTTGTATACAACTTTGGTCGAGTTGATGTAAATGCAGAACCTTTCAAGTTTTTGGTACTACATTCTGATGCTACAGTGCTCTTATTAAATGTAGAAAGTATTAGTTTTAGTAATTTACACCTATGCTCTGATGGGAGGGTTATTTTTTTGGCTTCCTGTATCTTGTTTCATATTCTTTTCTTTTGGTGTGAGGTTGGGACTAGGGGGACTTCAGAGAAGAGCTCAATATTTTCTTTTGTTGATATGTGCTCGTAATGGGTTGTTATGACTTCTCTTTCGCCAAATTTGAACCTATTCGTGCTTATTTTGCCATTTTTTGAGGTTGGACAGTGCGGGTGGGGGTGAACAAACATGCTTGAGTTGGTATTATATAAATTGTTGTAGTGAAATTTCCTAGCAGCATTAGTATTTGAATGTTTTTTGAGTAATTTATAATTGGATATTTGGATTGTGAGAAGTTGTGTTGCTGGGGTAATGAGGTTTTCTGCAATGGATGATGCATTTAAGGGGGTAATGATGGTGTTTTCTAGGATAGGCTGGATAGCACATGGTAAGTTATAGAAGAGGACTATGGTTACTGTTACAGAGGGAGCAACTCTGCTAGAGTATTGTTAATTCACATATTCTGCAATAATACTTGATTGTTCCTGTTGAGTTATGGTTCATCTCAATGAATTAATACATGTGGCTTGCATTTGTATTAGTTGTCTCTGGAACTGTTGATTTTGATGCTATTAAGCTTTTGTGATGCTTCCTTATGTGCTCACTCTCTCCTTTTTACATGCTCACAAACTATGCGCATGCCGATTTTTGTGTATTTTTATGTAACCAAACATATTTTATTTAGCATGCATCTCATTAATTACACATCTACCTATTGATATTGGAATGCATTGTAATCTTTAGAGTTCAAAAACCAGAAACAACAGAAGGATTTCGGTTTCTAGTAAAACACCGGCAGCCTGTTACGGCTGTAGCTCTATCGGAGGATGATACGAGAGGATTTTCGGCTTCCAAGGATGGTATCATAGTTCATTGGGATGTCAATAGTGGAAAGACTGAGAAGTATGTGTGGCCTAGTGATGTAGTGTTGAAATCTCATGGTGCTAAGGACCCACACGGTCGAGCTACCAAGCAGAGTAAGCATGTTCTAGCATTGGCAGTTAGTTCTGATAGTCGATATTTGGCAATTGGTGGCCTAGATCGTCATGTTCATTTGTGGGATATCCGTACTCGGCAGCATATTCAGGTGCCTCTACCGAACTATTAGTAACTACAGATGCATGGTTCTTTTGTACGGAAAAAGAATGTCGAAGTTTCCAATGATTGTTGTTCAAACTGGCATCTGTAAATGGTTTTTATCTCTATGTTTGAAATTCTAGATACTTGCTTGACAATACAATAATCCCGGTGCATTGAAAAATTCCAGCCATATATGTGGAAAATTAGTTCTTCTATTTGCTGCATTAGCTACTAGGTGGCATGCTTCTATTAATAATAAATAAAGAATGACTATAACAAAGTGTTCATGGATTCATGAATACTACTGGTTTGACCGATCGTGTATTCATTCCTGATGCATGTAAAGAACGTACTTTATGTTCTTGTAATGCCATTTTGACTCACCTTTTGCATTACTTGCAGGCGTTTCCAGGGCATAAAGGACCTGTGTCTTGCTTAACATTTAGGCAAGGAACTACAGAACTTTTTTCTGGTTCATTTGATCGATCTGTCAAGATCTGGAATGCGGAAGATAGAACTTACATAAACACATTATTTGGTCACCAGAGTGAAGTGTTAACAATTGACAGCTTGAGGAAAGAACGTGTATTGACTGTTGGACGTGACCGGACCATGCATTTGTGGAAGGTAATTCACAACCTTTTCCGAAGGGGTTTGCAACCGCAATTATCAAGAATCTTCATTTTTTGCTAGCCATTCTTGTTGTTTGATTTTCACTTATGCCCCATTCCATTTCTTCATCTGTGTTTATTTAGACTTGTTAAAAAAGAAGATAACATAGTCCAAATTGTGTTACACTCTGTACAGTTGTCGGGTGAATCTACTGTAAAGCTAGAAATCAATCAAACTCAATAAGTTTGAAATTGCAAAGTACTATACGAAAGTGAGCATACTCTGAAAAGGAGAAATATAAGAAAATCAGCTAACTAGACACAATGCTAATCAAATTAGGATGAAGGGAAGAAGAGTGTTATGGTTTTTCTTAAAGATATTAAAGGTGATATTCAAGGTTGGACAAACTACAGAGATATTCAGTTTATTAGGGGTTAAGTATAATTTAAAATGTACTCAATAGTCTTGGAAAATTAGTTTGGTTTATTGCTACTGAGACCTACTATGGTAGTTATTGCTTACAGAAAAAAGTAAGCCTTCTATACAATCTTCATTGAAAAGGAAAAAAATCATATTATAGGATCTCTATGGAGATGATTTGGCATGCTCTAGAGTGAGGGATTTCTATTAGATACGCTCCTAGTACTTAGGATATTTATGAGGGACTAGTTAAGAATATGAGATCTGATGAGGTAATAATGGGGGATTTCCTGTTAGAATAGGCTCGTATAAAGATTCCTGTGAAATTCTTACCTTTTTCCTTAATTTATAAACGAGCTTTTCAGACATATCCAAACAAAGGTCCCTTAAGTCTATGCTATTTGATAATGATCTAATTTTACTTTATGATATTAGGAATGGGTAATTCACAACTTAGAACTCTTGAGGATTGTAAGAGATTTAAGTCAAGTACTATTAAAGTGGAATGGATGAAATATTATTTAAAATCATGGTGTGGTCATATTGTTCCGGAAACAATTATTCTAGATATCTAGGCTTGATTATTAATAAGCAAGAAGGAATTAGAAATGATATAAGTTACAGGATTAGAGTGATGGGATGAAACAGTATATGGATTGTATGTGGTCTAAACGAACCTACCATTCAAAGGGGAAATTCTGTAGAATTGTTATCATACCAACTATGCCTTATAGTACTGGTTTTTTGGAGTATTAACCAAACACAAAAAATGATGATTTACACAAAGAAGTGGATGTAATATTAATTGAGCAGTTTGTAGCATATCTTGCTTAGACCTAAAGAAGCTCTTGTTGACGCAGAAACATAATTAAGTAGGAAATTTGACTTTAATTAACACGGCTCGAGGTGGTCCATGATTGCAAAAGATATGATATATCTTGACCTTTTTGCAAAAGGTAGTTCTAAAGGAGGGATTCATGTGGCTTAACCCAAGTTGATAGCCAGGAAGGCTTAGCAGCTTGTTGATAGAGACTTTCTGAATTTATATTGGGCTCTAATATTTTGATAATTTGTGTTGCGCATTCGCCTGTCTTATTTTCCAACATGACATTTTTATTTCTTCTTTTTTTATATCCTTTTGAAAAAACAAAAGAGTTGTGAATGTGAAAAACCAAGTAAATGAAAGATCAAGTTATGGCCTATAATGTCTTTAAGATAGGTAAACTTAATTTGTTTATAGGATAATCTTTGCATTCCTAATAGGTACCAGAAGAATCTCAACTAGTATTTCGAGCTCCTGCATCATCCCTGGAATGCTGCTGCTTTATTAGCAACGATGAATTCTTATCAGGTTCTGATGATGGAAGCATTGAACATTGGAACATATTACGTAAGAAGCCTGTCCATATTGTAAGAAATGCACATGCCTCATTGAGTCAGATCAAGTTTGAACAAAGACATAATGGCTTATCAAATGGCCACATAGGTAATTTGATCTTCCAGCTTCTTGTCTGTTTACAGATGGAGTTTCCTTTTTTTATCTGTGGACATGGGCTGCAAATTTTCTTCTACATAATTTTTTATGCAGTATTTACTTTATTTGTTTGCAGAAAATGATGCCCAAGATTCTGAAAAACCTTATTCCACTGCTCTTTCCTGGGTCAGTTCAGTGGCTGTATGCAGAAGCAGCGATCTCGCTGCTTCTGGAGCCGGAAATGGTTGTATACGTCTTTGGACGATTGAGAGTGAATCCAAAGGCATTCGTCCTCTGTTTGAGCTCCCCCTGGTAAGCATATATTGTTTCTCCTGGATGGCTTCAACGTGGTCATTCTACTTTGTTGTCATTTGTAATTTTCTTCATTATCAAGTCTTTAGTTAGGCTTTCTAAATCCAGTGTGTTGAAAGTTTCCTATCGCAGGAGAGAAACTTCTTCATGAATCTAGGAGGTTTTTACATTTTAGGTGGCCTATATGACTTCGAATAGGATAATTTTTCATACATGAGATGAGATTTGACTCGTGACTGCACCTTAATGAAGTGAAAATTGTGCTGAACACTTGTAAAAGCCTAAATACGTCAACAAAGTCCAGGGATTAATAGGCTTTTTTTCTTCTTCTTTATATTGTAGTCGAACCATCCTAATTAGATTTGGCAGGTTGTGTTGTGCGATGTATTTCGTACATTTGCCAAGACTGGTTTCTATTTCTCACGTGATTGGAATATTTGTAGGTTGGATTTGTGAACTCTCTATCTTTTGCGAAATCTGGAAGGTTCCTTATTGCTGGTGTTGGGCAGGTGAAGTTTTCCTCCCCTTACAAATTTCAAAATTTTACATGTTACAAACTGAATCTTTACTAGTGGAATGTGGAAAATATTGGTTTATATTTATTCTGCCTTTCTTCTTAATAGTTGATTGACATTTCGACAGTATATTTCTCTCATGTTACCTGATTTTTATTGAATGTCAGTATGAGATAACGATAGCTCTTGCTATCATTAAAGAGGCATCATTTAACATTGTTAAGATGATTTAAACCCCTCCAAAAAAAGAAAAAAAAAATTCATATTGAGCCTTTGAAATGGTTCCTAGACTATCAGGATGCAGTATCTTCTGTGACTGAATTTGATTGGCGGTTAACCTGTAGAGTTGGGCGAGAAAGGAGATACCTCTTTTGCTTCCCTTGATACTAAGCCCTTGTTTGATTCTCATTATTTTTAAAATAAATTTTTCTCCCTCTTTTTTTTTAACCACACGGTCTTCAATAAAATAATATTACACTCAAATCCGAAACTTTTCTTTATTTTTCGACCACACATTCTCCATCAAACAGGCTCTAAGTAGGACCGTGGACCACTTGATCAATATCGTCTGATGCAATGTCAATTGGCATTTTGTACCATTGGTGTTTCATAGGAATAAAACACAGCAAATGCTGCAGTGCCTACTACGTTTAAACGATGTCATTATTTGGTTTGTGTTTTCAGTCGAGGGATGAAAATTAGTGGGAGTGACGAGAAATCAGTTTATTAGATCAAACACAATAACCTGATTTAGTAATTGCTTGGGTTGGAAGTGGAAATTTATTGCTTAGTTTCATACATAGAATACAGAAGAATTTCTTCGTCTTTGAAACTGCTTGTTACATAGAAAAAAAAATTATATGAATTCATGATTTCTTGCCATTTTACAATTTAGATACTATTTTCATCCAAGTGAATATTTTTCACTTGCTTTACTTTGATCTAATATTGAAGGATTTTTGGACAGGAGCCCCGATTAGGAAGGTGGGAACGAAATCCGTTTGCCAGAAATGGAGTTGCGTTGCATCCTTTGGAGCTTTCTTGAGACAGTGAGACTTCGGAAAAAGAGTATGAATTGCTAATGTTTCTTGATCGGGGGTCAAAATTTTTTTTTTTTTTAATTTTTAAGCTATTTTTACCGCGCTTTCACCCCCAAATGAATTTTGTCTTCGACCAATTTGTGTTTAGCTCTTGATTTGTAAGAACTTGGTAAATGCAGGCTGGAGGTTGGCTTGCCTTGCCTTTGTGGTTCATTAGAGAGCTTTTTTTTTTTTTTTTTTTTTTTNTTTTTTTTTTTTTTTTTTTTGTCTTTTTCAAAATTTAATAACAATTTAAGGAACAGGAGCAACTTGGATACTAACAGAAGCATTCCTTTCAAAATTATATTCGAGGATGTTATGCTGAATTTTTTTTGAAATAATTGTCTTAGAAAGGCTAGATAAAAAAGTGCTCTGTTTTATTTTTATTTTTATTTAAAAGGCCTTTTTATTTATTATGACATTAGGCAGCAATTATGATCTAGACTTGTGATCATTTGAGTTAAAGTAGCAATTAAATGACATTCATTAATTACCATCTTAAATGTAAGCCTATCCGAAGGACTAATGAGTTGATAAATGATGGTGGTTAGGATTAGGCGAAGGTTTTTTTAAGCACATTTGAATAAGAATAATATTATTTAACATCAATCTAGGTATATACATTTTATATGTTCAATTAAATGAGTTACGTGATTTTATATTTAAATGAATTTATCATTTAATATTATGTAATTATCAACTAGACTGGTGTTTTAACACCAGTGATATGAATGGTATTACTCTTTGAATAAATCGAGAGATTTTGAAGATTGTGCTGAACAAAATAAAGGTTGAAGATAAATTGAAGAAATGAGCTTGGCTGCAGTAATAGGGAATTCATGTTTAACAAAATAAAGGTTGAAGAAGAAGAGTTTTACGCATGTTTAGTTCGGTTTGAAACAAAGTTAAATAGACTTTTTAAAGTTATTTATTTTGTTAAACATGATTTTCGAATTTATTTTCTTGAGGAAAACTTTTAAGCATGACTAAACATGTGGTGTAACATAGGAGATGATTTTAGATATTTCCAATAAATTTTTCGATTTTTTCCCGAATGGCCCATGACTCCGTCCGGTATAATGGGCTTCTCTTGTGGAGTCGGGTTTTTATTCAACTTCAATCACAGGCCAAGGCCTCTATGAAGTTTCAACGGGCCACTACTTTATCATCTTTGTTCTCGAAGTTTATTTGTCCATCACAACCATCATTTATACATTTCAAAGTTCTTAGATAAACTACAAGTAAAAATAGGAGCGGGAGTGGAATAATTTATAGTTTCTTAAAATTATAAATTCCGTACTTTCGTTAAAAAGCTTATATAATTGAATAGGACCATTCGACTCGTAACAAAATCGTTTTAAAACGTGAATATATTTTATGAAGATAAGTAAAATCTGAGGCTTTTGTTTTGTATAAGTAGCATATTTTGCTTGCAAGGCAGCAGTGGGCCCGGGGGGTTGGTTGCAAATTGCAATCCCAAATCAATAGTTGTACCAAAATCAAATAATTACATAAACATATAATTAAACAGCAAATGGGTCAGAGAGGAGATGGCCCCTTAATTAAGTTGGGATCGTCTCCTATAGACAAAAGAGTCATTATTTGTCCAGCTAAGGTAAGGTGGGTAGATAGTTCTATCGCTTCCCCAGTCAACTTCACAACTATTACACCTGAATGTGCGTGCACAGAATTTTTAGAGGTGACAATCAGTCCAATCCAGTCGAGTCGAATCAATTTGGCTTTTAGACATTCGAGCTTTACTCGATCCTATGAATTAGCTCAGCTCGGCTCGTGTACACAAACTAGGTTCATTTTTGCCCTTTTGACTTGTGGTCTCATGAGTCGAGTCAAGCCATCCACGAGTTGATTCTTTTTTTAATATAAAACAAGCCCAAAAACGAACCGATCTATGATCTGGCTCGTGAACAAAATGGTTGTCTCAATAAAAGATCGAGCTGTCCATGAACTAAGTCGAGAAAAGCCGAGCTTACGAACCGATGGGCGACTTGGCACATTTGCAACCCCTAGAATTTCTCGTCTAAAAACATAAAATTAGAAAAAGCCCAATATACAAAATATTAAAGTCTCATCATCACCTATTTATTAAAATTATGAAATGTACTAAAATTAAATAAAATACATGTTGAATATATATAAATTGGTGTGGTGGTTCAGGTTCTTAACCTGAGTTGGTTGGTGGGTTGGGGGGGCATATTATTATCCCAAAGAAGATATTGATTGGTATTTATCCAATTTCAATTATTGCCTTACTTCATCAATTTTTTGCTTTTAGTGAAACGAAATTCAGATTGGGATTTTAGTGAAATATGAAAGCGATGTACAACCCTAAAGTTCACAGGGTTTTAAGCTTTGATTACTACTTTTTATCAAACTCCAAGAGAGAGGCAACTCCACTGGTGAATTTCACAAGTATAATAATTAACACTTAAACCAAAGATTTGATTGTTTGCTTTGATTGGACAATTTTACATTGTTAAATCAAAAGTCCATTGATTTGATTATTGAGGCTGAACTTTAATATCGAATATAGTCCCTTAAGTTCTTAAAATAGATAATTGATATATTATGATTCACGAGTAGGGTATCAAAATGTTTAGATCGTACTTTTTAGGCATGGATCGGACTCATATGAATTATGAGCCAAGTCGTGAGTTGACCACACAGCCCACATCTTATAGATGGATCATGACCACTATAGGAGCTTGCAATCTTCACTGATCAAGTCTCGTGAGTATAATTTTTCGGGAAAATAAATAAAATTTGTTCATTGAAAATACAATTCCATGGACTAGTAGGCTCGGTGCAGACCATAAAGATGGGTGAAATGAGAAATTCAAACGAATACTAGTGCATAAATAGCAGTTATGGAAGAGTTCTTTTCAAAAGAAGCGTTGCCCTAAGTGATGACACGGGAAAGCGACTTCTTAGGTACAGAAGAAAAAGCAAGTGAGCATATCGACTACATTTAGGGGCAGGATCCACCAATGTCAAAATCTAACAATAAAAGACCATTTATACCTTTATTTTCTAAAAATACCGACTATTGACCCTTTTGTTTTTTTATTCCAATGAAGAATAAATGGTTCTTTTCATACCTATATTTGCTAGAAATATAGACGATTGACCCTTTTGGTTTTCGATTCCAATGAAGAATAAATGGATATTTTGATTTTTTAAGGACCGGTTTTCATCATTTTGGGGGCTTAACAGTACGGCATTTTATAGCTTAGGGATTTAATTGCTCGTTTTTTGGAGTTGGAAACCCACAAACACACTTGAAAAAAGGTTGGGAGCTCCAAGTATAATTCTCCCTCTAATGGGAGTAACCTTTATAAAGAAACATTCCCTGAGGTGGAGGCATCGCCATACTTAAATTTGGGTCGGGTCAGGTAAGGTAAATCGGGTAAGGAAGGTGGGTCCATTGCCAGTGAAACTGTATTATTCCTTTCCCATTTCCTCACTCCATTACACTGGTAGAGAGTAACAGTGAAGCAAAGCAAAGCAAATCTACACACACTAACACACAGTGAACCTACCATTACTGAGACCTTCAAGAACAAGAATAAGAACATGAAAAAGACACTGAAGTGACAATTGAGCTACTCACCACTCTTGGCCCACTCTTGCTGTTTTATCTCTATATGATATTGATACATGTATTTCCACTCTACCACATGGAGATATATAAAAAGAGATACTCACACGCATAAATGAAAAGGAGAAGTGTCGGCATTGAAAATGCAGGACCCACTTTTGTATAGACTAAAAAAATAAATCCCAATGGCACCTGCATGTGCCTACTACCTCCCTTGATCTCTGCAAATTCTTCAGATTGTAGAATATAAAATAGGGTTCAATAAATAATTTCCTCTCTCTGTGTGTTTTTGTGTGTGCCTGCGTGTTTCTGTGAGATTATGGAGTCAAGAACTCGTCTTGATTATGCTCTGTTTCAACTGACTCCGACGAGAACCAGGTACATTCTCTGAATCTCCATTCCCATTGCATACATATAATTTAGAATTTGAATTTGACATAAATATTCATTAATAACTTTGACGAAAAATAGGTGTGATCTTGTGATCTTTGCTGGTAAAAAGAATGAGAAATTAGCGACAGGGCTACTGGATCCATTTATTTCCCATCTTAAATCAGCTAAAGATCAAATTTCTAAAGGGGGCTATTCCATTACACTAAAACCTGCCACCGCAGATGTTTCTTGGTTCACTAAAGCCACTTTAGAAAGGTACAGTAAATTTCTATTAGTTATATGCCTATCTGGGTTTTTTTATTTTTGTTATATGTCTGTGGGTGTGGTTTTTCTTTTCCTGATTTTTTTATTGTATTCAGGTTTGTGAGATTTGTCAATACACCAGAAGTTCTTGAGAGATTTGTGACAATTGAGAGAGAGATCCAACAGATTGGTAGTTCAATCCAATCAAATGAACAATCAGATGTGGCAATAGAGGCAGAAGGTATTCCAAATGAATAAAAACAATTATGTTTTACATTATTATCTATGTTGTTTCGAATTCGTATTGGTTTTGGTCATAAGAAATGTTACTAATTACAACGGAACCTTTGAAACATAATGAATCATGTTGTAGCTAAGATTAATCCATCTACACGAGCTTCCTTAACAGCATTGTGGAATTGACAGGCAATGTCTCTGCTACTAACAAAAATTCCCAAAATTTAACTGCTTCATCTAAGGTGCGCCATCATCTGTGAAATATGGACTGGGAATTTCTTTATATTTTACAGCACATTCAGTTATAGATGACTAATCATGTAAATCCGAACACCAGTTAAATGTAGGGACCAATGGAATTGCTGATGCTGAACCAGAAGAAAAACCTAAGTAAATTCTTTCAGTTGTCAAATGTGCTTATGAAGTTACAATGGCTCTGTGATACATAACAATAACTATTTTTCACCCTGGCAATGGACAGGGTTCGTCTTCAGCGTGTTTTGGAAACTCGAAAGGCAATGCTCAAGAAAGAGCAAGCAATGGCTTATGCTCGTGCACTAGTGGCAGGATTTGAGATGGACTACATAGATGATCTTATATCTTTCAGTGATGCATTTGGAGCTGTGCGTTTAAGGTACAATTAATTTTATTTATATTCGAATAAATAAAGTTTTTCTGCAAACACTACTTCAGCTGATACATAGGGATTGAATAAGAACGTGTTTTTATTAATTCTAAAATGGATTTTGTCCCAAAATAATTCTGATTCTTTTCAGGGAAGCATGTATAAACTTCATGGTGCTCTGGAATAAAAAGAATGACGACAGGTTGTGGATGGCTGAAGTGGCAGCAATGCAGGCATGTTCCCACTCTGAGTTTTCATTCTTGGGAACATCTGGAATTGTACTTGCTGGTGAAGATAATGACATAAATCATAATGGCCTAACCAAGGCTTCAGCAACTGACTCTACCACTAGCCATGGAAGTTTAGACACTAACCAAGGTATTGTTGAATAACCATTTATCAATCTGCCTCCGTATATTTTTCAATTCTTCTCTTTTTAAGGGGTGGATCATTCCTTCTTTTTAAAGAGTGATTTCGGTATTTTTCTTCCCGATTTGCTTCTAATGTGAAAAGATTTTGCGTCATGTCTTGAAATCCAACCGTATCATGAATTCATTTCTTTCATTTCCCATATTTTTATGTCTTGAAGCGAATATGAATTCTTCAAAATGGCTTCCATGTCTTAGTGGGGGGATTTGGCATAAACCTCTGTGTATACTAAAAAGACCACATGAGTACATAAAGGAGCCACCCAAAGAGCCTAATCTTTGAGAAGCAAGCAATATTTTAAACCAATATGATTGATAATTTGTTAATTATTACAATGAGCAGATAATGGTTTGCCAGCAATGTCCAATGTGCAATCAACGGATGGGATAGCTCAAGTACCACCATGGGCAAACTATCCTCCCCAGTATTTGCAAAATTTTCCACATCCACCATTTCAACAAATCCCTCCATATCATGGATATGTTTTCCCTGGCATGCAGGGTGCACCATCATATTATGCGGGGACTGTGCCATGGCCTTCGGGTGCCCAAGATTTCAGTCTGGGCCTTGATAGAGAACCAGAAGATAACCAGAGACACAAATCCTTTAATAAGAAAAAAGAAAAAATTAAGAATGGAATGCGATCGCACAGTACAAAAGACAATGATAAAACGGAGATTAGTAATTCCAGCTCTGGAAGTGATTCAAATGATGAGCAGGAGCAGGAGCTAAGTCATTCTTCAGGTGAGAAGACGCGCAAAAAGAAGAATGGAAAACGTTCCTCGAGAAGAGTTGTCATCCGCAACATAAATTACATCACTTCTGGCAGAAACGGAGAAAGGAACAGTGCTTCGGAAAGTGATTCCTCTGACGAAGACAAATTTATTGATCCTGATTCCCTTAAACAGCAGGTGGAGGAAGCTGTTGGGTCATTGGAGAAACACCATAAGCCAAAGTCTGGCAAAGAACGAGATGGAAGGAAGAAAGCTAGCAATAGATCTAAGGATCCTACTAATTCAGATGTTGAACATGCAGTCACAACCAATTCTGATGAAAAAAGGAAAGATGGAAACTGGGATTTCTTCCAAAACCTTCTCCTGAGGGATGCAGATGAGAGATCAAATGATACGGGTTTGCATACTCCACAAGTTCACGAAGGTTATTTTATAGAGATGGCCTCTTCAGAACAAAGTGCATCCTTAAATATCAAATCAAATGGTGTGAAAAACCAAAGTGCAGCTGATGCTTTCCTTCTGACTGAAAGGAATACAGGAAATTATGTTGAAGCGAACAAGGTTAATTTTGAAGATGGAGAAAATATCCATGGAGTAATTAAAAGGGGCAGCACAAATGAAGATTTCTTAATTCCACAGAGAGTTAACGGACAGGAGAACTACCCCCAAGCTACACTATCTAATTTTGGAACTGAAGCCTCCATGATTAAGAGCCAAAAAGAGGAAAAGTGGTTAAGCGGCCAACCAGGAATATCAACAAGTCAAGAAGAAAGGATAGATCACTCTATTATGTATGGAAATCAAATCTCAGCTTCTGATCTCAATCATTTGGAGATGCAGAAAAATAAGAGAGATCTTATTGTGGATGACTCTTTCATGGTTCAAGATCGACTGATGGAAGGTCCACCAGAAACTCAACCAAAGACTGACATTTTCATGGTTTTGGACATTGTTGGAGCTGACCAATCCAAGCATAGAACACCTGATAATTCACAAAGCAAGATTGAAGCTGGTAATTTCTACGAACCAGATGACCTCTATATGGTTCTTGGGCGTAATTCGGCTGCTGAGCAAGTTGTAGCTTCTTGGAACCCTGAAATGGATTGTGAAAATGTGAATTCATTAGTTGAAACTGTTAAAGGACAGGGCAACTCTGAACGAAGTGAGTCTGTTGATGCAGAGCTCCTGAATGGTAAGGGTAAGGGAAGCAACAAGACGGCGAACGGAGCTTCTAGAGTAAAAGTGGATGGCAAAGCAACAAAGTCAAAAGCTCCAAATGGATCTTTGGGAAGGAACAAATCTGATATAACACCAGGAATTAAAAAATCTTATTCTGGAAGCAGAACAATGAGTCAGAAGAACAAAGCTGAGAAGGTATTATTTCCGTTTTGCTCCCACTTGATCTCTGAATCTTTTGATTCTTTCACACGGGTGGTTTTAATGGCATTGATCCAATCTGTTTGAAAATTTGAATTACATAATTGCTACAAAAAATATTTTATAGTTTGTTTTAAATTTAAGGTACTTCGTAGAATGTATATAAAACGTTTAGTTGACCTCCTTCTACATCTAATGTTGTCCTCGTCTTCTTTCCATTTATACAGGAAGAACAGAACAAGAAGAAAATGGAAGAATTACTAATACAGCGTCAGAAGAGAATTGCCGAAAGAAGTGGTACTAAGGGTTTTACTTCAGATACTTCAAATATAACTTCTAAGGTGAGCAAGACACACAAAGTTACCACAAAAGTTGAGAAACCTAGACTTCCAGCTCAAGCTGAAGAGAAAAATAAGTCAACTAAGCCTGTTATGAGGACTTACACAATTGATCGCCTTGCAGCTGCTCGGACAACTGGCAAGCAGCCATCAACTGAATCGAATGTAGGCCAAAGTGGAAAAACAACCCCCAAGGGGCTTACTCTCAAGGAAACTTCCTCGTCGAAGAAGATAGCTGGAACTCAGAACAAAAGAGCCAGTCTGGACAAGGTCAATAATTCAGATAAGAACACTGGTACGACGAATTCTAAGGTAAATACTTCTGTATCTGATTATCCGGGAAGGGATCGGCTAGATGCGAAATCATCCATGTCAGAGAAGTTTAATGGTGCTGAAGGTCCTCTATCTAAGGTTGAGGTTGATGAATCTAAAACTATCAAGGTGTTGCATACTGTATCTTCGACTGAGAAGAATGAGGAACATAGGGTTTCACAGAAAGATCCTTCAGATGACAAGACCTGCATTCAGGTTTTATCTAATGAAGACTTGCTCTCTTCTGAAGGCCAACCTGCGAAAATGGAGCCCTTGACAAATACTTGTATGGTATCTGAAGCATCTCAAGTTAGAAATGGTTTGAGTACCACTGGTTTGAACAATGAAGAGGATGGTGACAAGGAACAGAAAATATCCATTTCTACTGAAATTTCTGCTGTGGAAATCTCAACTCCACCTCCGAATAATGAAATGACTCCAGAACCAATTCATTCCAGAAAGAAGTGGAATGACAATGAAAATTTTCCTAAAGTCACCAAAGGCTTTCGAAAACTTCTTCTGTTTGGTCGTAAAAGCTGAAGCTCGTACCAATGCATCCAATATTACTGTTGTGGAGGGCTTATCCTTCTACACCAATCAATTGCTCAAATTTTAATCACAGTCGCATCAGCAATATGTTTGCATGTGAGGAAGCCAAATAGCTTCAGTGCGAAATAAGGCCTTGGTTTGCTGCCAGATGGAGAATTATATTCTAATTTATTACAGTACAATCGGAGGAAGCATTAAACAAACAGGTGGTCCCCTTTTTATGCGGTCAATAGATTTGAACCATGATCCGGTGCCTTAAAAACGTGTGTGCATCTTCTCTTTTTGTTGGTTTGCATTGTATTTGTTTGTTGCTTAATGGTTTACTTTGTATGTATCATAGAATGGGAATTTTTTTTTTTCGTTTCAATGTAACTCTTGCCTCCAAATTCTTTGTCTGTAGATTACATCTTTAGTATACTGTCACTAGTTTCATCTTATAGTATCTCTTTTGGTTTCATCTTCTGAAATCTGGTAGGAAAATCCTTGAAACAGTAATAACAAAATATCACGTGCATTCATAAGATATGCTAAAAGACAAAAAACGGATAGGTAGAAAAGTAAGATATGCTATAAATACTATACTGCATTTTGGAAAAATTACAGCAAAGAATAAAGTTACCAACATCAGATGTAACAGCTAGAGAAAAAAAGACTAGAAATGCTTTCTTGAAACTAGTCAACAATGTAAGCTCATCAACCTTTCTAGTTTCTACTAACTCATCCACTTGAAAAGTCCTCGATTATCTGAATTTTTCTGACTGCACTTTTTCTTGAGATTTGTGAAGTTCGTTACCAATTCGTCATAGTCAGGAAGCTTTGGATGGATATAGCTCGAGTCAAATCTGGAATTATTTTGTCCATCCTCGTGAAAATTTTGGGCTTGTCTATGAGAACATTGTGAAGTAAGCGATATGTCATCTGTAATATTCTTCTTGGTGTAACTCTTGGAGCTTAAATTTGCAACCCAAGTGTTAGAAGAATAAAGCTTGTGCCCACCATTATAATCTCTCCTGGGTATGGTGTTTATATCTTGTTTAACTTGTGTGCCATTTGGTATATGAACTGACAAGGAACCTTCAGGGTTTTTCTGACTTTTGAATTTATTAGTTTCCATGGAGGTAACAGGACCTTCTGTGCTGTCTGCACTGTTGGAAAAACCCCTCCAAAATGTTCCCAAATTTTTTAAATTTGCCAAAAGAAATTTTGAAATTGAGGCCTGCATTCGACTGTTGAAACTACTATTATCATCAGCATCCAAATCCCTAAATTTATCTGTCATTGTACACTTGCCGAACGTAGTTGACAGGTTGCCTTGGAGCTACAGAAAGCAGTGTTATTAATAGGTGTAGAAAGTATAATGTAAAGATATGCAATGCTCAAGAATCATAGATATCAAGCAATTGTGAGGTATAATTAACCAGACTCACCTTCTGGAGTTCCGGGAATAGGTAATTTTGCTGATCTAGGGTCCCCAACTGAGGTGTGAATTCTATTGCTATTTCATTCGTTAATTGAAGTTTTACTTCTTCTGTTACCGATGATATTGTCAGATTGTGCTTTATATCAGAGTTTACAAAATTCCCAGGTAGCAATTCTACATTTGCTCTTTCAAACTTGTGACCAAAATGCTGTTTGAATAAGATTCTTATTGAATGTAGTTCAGGCAGTTCTCCACATCTGGAGGAAGCAAATATCAAAGTTGACAGTGCTTCATGAACCTCAACAGACAGCTTCCTGCAGTGACAAAGCTTTAAACGGTTGCGGCCATTGAGAATCCAAAACGAAAACTTTTGCAATTTACCTGCCCCGGCTAATGTCACGAAGGTTAGTGCAAATGCATTCACAAAAACACTCAAGTTGATTGTATGCATATAACCTGCAGTAGTCTCTGTAGAGTTGTTCGACCTAGATATAGAAAATTATATACAGTATTAGCAAAAGCATGATTTTCCAGCAACAGATGTAAACAAACTTCTTTTGGTGATATATATTTCCTTAAAACTGATATCCCTGCAAATCACAGTTTGATCTTTGATGAAACAGAAGCTGGGATGAAAAATTTGAATGTTTAATCTTACTGATGTAAAACTTGTGAAAAGAGAGAAAAAAATTACTCGTGTTGAAACAACATGATGCCAGCCATTCTGCATAAGTTGAGCGATATCAGCACGCGATTGCCTTATAATGGCATTTCTTCTGCTTTTCTGGAGCGTTAGATGACTCCTAAGCTGCTTAATCAATCTTTTGCTGCAGAGTTGGACTACTTTAACTGGGATGTTCAAGATTATGTGCGAGGGGCATGAAAAAAGGTAAAAGAAAATATATTCTAATACTCGGTGAATGAGAAGAAGTATACTATCATTCGAGTTTTAAGACTTGAAAAGTGTTCAAATACTACGAAAAATGATATTCTTCTTTAACATTGTTCACTTCTTCCAAATTCACCTTCCTAAGCATTTATTCCCTTAAGTATTCTTCAACTAAAGTCTACTATGAAACAAGAAAATGAAAACGAACAAGACCAACCATTTTTTGCACTAGAATTCAACAAAAAAGGGAGGGAATGAAGTACCATTTGGTAGCCTTTGCCCATCTTTTCCCTTTGAACAATCCAAGAATATTGTCAAAAACATTCAAACCCATTTTTACTTGTGAAATGTTTCAAGAAGAAAACCAGAGAGTGAAAAAAAAAAGGGTTTCTTACAAGTTTTGCAAACCTTGAGAGTGAATTGACATGATAAGAATTGCCTGCTTAAGCAAGGAGAAATTGTATCATTATATTCCTTTTTTTGCTTCCATGTTGCCATTTTGATGCCCATTTTAGTCAAAGAAAGAGTGGTAATAAATAAAACATTGGTGTCAAGAGACATATTCTGTACATGGAAAAGGTAATGAAATATATACATGAAATTATGGTCCTAAATCTTTCCAAATTTGAACCCATATTTCCTATGATGTTACTGCTGATTATGAAGGGTGAATATATATATATATATATATTATTTATTTATTTATTTATTTTTTCCCAATATAATATCCTAATCGAACGAGCTTAGTTTTAGAGTCTAATCGTTACATAAAGAGCATGTTAAAGTTTATATCAAAGCACTTACAGTTTGAGAATAATGCTCGTCGTCGTGGATTTGATGTGAGGAAAGCTAGTTGTCGACTACTCGTTTCATGTAGTTTCTTAGGTTAAAATATGAGCCACCGTCGATGTCATGTATGGAAGAGTGGTAGATTTTAACGACTATAATTGAATTCTATGTCGTTAAATAAAGATTTATCTTGCTCTTTTTTTAAAATCGTTCAAGATTCTCCTCTTTGCAAACCAATTTAAAAAGTGATTTCTATGGTAAATCAAATATAAATGAAAGCAGGATTGGCTATTGATATTAGTGTATTTCGTGTATGGAAAGAAAAATGTGGATATTTAGGAAAATAATAAGATATATAGGAAAATAAATCCCATATTTAGCTGGATAAGGGCTAATTTCAAATTACCTTAAAAGAGAATTAAAACCGACTCATTTACACTTTTTACCAGGAATGGTTGGAGTAAAACTCTCAAATTGGGGCAATAAATGAATTAAACTAGAATTGATTATCATTTCAGGAATATTAGAATTGATTAATTAAGATTAATACTATTTTACAAACTATATAATACTACGTAAATGTCTTATTAGTTGGTGAAAACGAGAAAATAGAATGTAAATATTTGACTATTTTATATTTTGAGGAAAATTATTTTTAAAAAATAAAAATTAAGTTTATATTTTTATAGGAAAATATATTTAAAATAAGTTAATAAACATAAAAAATAAGTTTCAAGAACCCCTTCAGGATCACTGAGGTGAATACTCGGCCGTAAACTTCAGGGTCTCGTGGGATTAGTCGAGGTGCGGGTAAGTTGGCCCGAACATCCACAGTTATATTAAAAAAAAAATGTTCCAAGAACCCACATGATGATCTCAAATGTTGGTGAGTAGTGAAGTTGAACATTCGTTTGCATTGCAATCTCCAAGTATGTTTGATACACCAAGCCTTTGTAGGGCTCATAAACGGAATGAGACACTCATATGCTTGACTCTATTTGGCATATGGATTGTTTGGACTCGTATGAAGACTAACCATTGGTCGAGCTGTACTTAAAAAAATTTGACAACCTTGGTCTACAAATGGGTTCGTGGGACACTTTGTGAACGTTTGACAATACAAAATGTAAAAAATTGTTAACAAGGAGTACTCATTTCACCTTATTTTTTAAGTAAATATTGGACTATTCACCTTATTTTTCCTAGTGTGGCAATTCATCGATCCCACTCGACGTACCTCTTAAATATTCGAGTTCGGCTCGTATCCACAAATTAGGCTCGATCTGTCCATGGAATCCACAAGTCAACCACTTTTAAACAAATTAATATAATATATTAAAAAACAAGCCAGTTTATGAGCTCATAATTTCACTAGTTTCTTGACAAAAATATGACCTCGGTTCGATCCTTAACTTTTTTAGGACGAGGTAGGCCGAGCCGGGAAGAGCCGATTCGCAGATTTGGCCTATTTGCCCCCCTAATTTTTCCTGGTCGATTCTTGTTTCTATTTTTATATTAGGTCATGTTTGATTGCAACAAATTCCGTAAAAAAATGTAATATACGAGGAAAACGAATTTCACTTTGACCGTTTGATTACAACGTGGAAATGGAAACTGAATTTTAATGTACAACCACTTTAAGATGCATTTTTTTTTTCAAGGAAAACAAATTTCTATGAGTGTGATGAGTTTTTATTTCTAAATTAACGTGAAATTGAAATTTCTTTTCACAATGTACCAATCAAACGGATCCTTAAGATTTTGCTACATATGTATGGAGACGGAAAAAATTGTGGGCCCGCTATCCGGGGGCGGTGAGTAGCTGGGGCCCGGAACTGTCGGTGAACAACTGTTAAGCTGTCATAAATCATAATCCGTGGCAAAACTCTCTCAATTTCTTTCGGTAGTAGTTAGTCTCCTCCTTGATTACTCAAGTACCCATCTATATGTAGAGAGAAATCGTGAAGGGGAGAGAGAGATCCAGATCTGAGAAGTGGGTATCAAACTCAAGTCTCACTTCAATGGCTTCCAAACTATTAATTGTCATTGTCTTCATTTTTGATCTTATTGCTTTTGGTTTAGCTGTTGCCGCTGAGCAGAGACGAAGCACTGTGAGTGTTCTTTTAATTGATTTATATTTCTTCTGACTACGTGGGATTGTAGATAAATATGTGTAGATTTGAGAAATGATTAGTTACGGAGAAATAATTGCACAGAAGGTATTAGATTTATCGCTCAAATGGCTATGATTCTTGAAAAGTTTTGTTTTCATTACTAAACTGAATTTATTCGACATGAGTTTAGGATTTTATAATTTCCTCTCGAATTTGCTGAAGAGCATGGAATACATTGAGATATTTCCTCCAATTGCACAAAAAATAAACAACGAACCTCTACTGTTGAGTGAACGAAGATTGACCTTTGATGATCTGATGCTAATCGTAATTCTCTTATCTGGATTGATTTTTGGTTGGCTCTGTAATATCTAGTATCTGTTGCGTGAATTTTTTACTCAAGATAAGTTTCAATTTTTGATGGAATAATTTGCTTGCTGTGACCTTCAACTCCATGTAATGGCCAAGGATGTTTTCCATGTGGAAGGCATGGTAAAGAAAGATTTATGGATTCTAATTTCTTGGCTTATATGGGTTTTGATTTTTAAGTAAATCGCTGTACCGACATGATCCAGCACCTAGCACAGAGTAGGAAGCATAGCAGAAACCATGAACATATACAATGTTCCATCTTTCTTGACAATAGACATGTATCCAAACAAGAAATTGAAAAAATTTGTCCAACAAATGGCAGTCTAACTCAAGTTACATCTCATAATTTTTTTCAATCTAGAAAATGTATGTGAAAACCTTAACAATACACCCAGAGTCAAAGGCCCCATAAAATTGAATACTGGATTGTGGATACAATGTTAAAATATCCTTTTTTTTCCAGTGTGAGCATGTGTGTGAGTGGGTGCTTGCATGCATCTGCAAGTTTATTTCCATTGCTTGATGCAAAGATTCTATAGAATTCACAATGCAACAGGAAATCTTTTTTCTCTTAAAGATGTTCACTGCTTGATCTATACTTGGAACTTTGTCTCTAATTCTGATATTGTTAGTACTAATTTTGACTCTTCCTAATATTGAATTATATGATTGTTGATAGGCTAAAACACGGACAGATGGAGAAAATAATTACCGGTATTGTGTTTATGACTCTGATATTTCAACTGGATTTGGTGTCGGTGCATTTCTCTTCCTCATGGCCAGTCAAGTGCTTATAATGGTTGCAAGTAGATGTTTCTGCTGTGGAAAGGCTCTAAACCCCGGAGGTTCAAGGGCTTGCGCAGTTATTCTTTTCATAATCTGCTGGTATATATCCTTCCATTTGGTTAAAATGCAAAACGTTTAAGATATCATTCTTCACATGATGTTACATTTGTTGTCAACCCACAAAGTCTTCTCTCTAACACGCGATAAAATTCTGTCATTCAGGGTGACATTCTTCATTGCGGAGGTGTGCTTGTTGGCGGGTTCAGTGAGGAATGCTTACCACACCAAGTACAGGTCAAGGTTTTTTGAGGACCCTCCCTCTTGCGAGACCGTTAGAAAGGGCGTTTTTGCAGCAGGAGCAGCTTTTGTGTTTTTCACTTGCATAATCTCTGAGTTCTATTATGTTAGTTTTTCTAAGGCGAATGGAAGCTCAAGACCATATGGAGGTGAACCCGGAGTTGGGATGGGAGCGTATAAGTGAACGTCATTTAATTAGTTTGCAATTGTCTGAAACTTATTCAATCATATTGGTTTTTCCATTTGCTGCTCATCTTGTTATAGGAGTCTAGTTCAGTTGAAGAAAGCATGGATTCTTACTCCTGTTTCATAATTTTGATTGTCGCATGTCCATGTAAAAGACTTCCTTGATGTGGATATGGTTCTCTCTACGAATCGATTATTTTGTTTCTTCATTGAAAACTTGAGCACAAGGTATGATAATAAGATGATGAGGGCGAATACTAAGTCGCGTTTTTTCTTCATTGAAAACTCGAGCCCAAGGTATGATAAGATGATGAGGGTGAATACAATGTCGCGTTTTTATAATAGCTCTTGTTTAACAACTGATTCTGTGCTCTCACTCCTCGAATTTTGACACAATTTGGTCTCAGATTAGAGGTTCAATTTCCCAGTTTATTAGGTGGTTGATCATATGGTGGTACTAATTTGTTCTCATATTGTCTCATGGAGTGAGACGTTCTCACCATGAAATTTATAAACGATCAAGGTTCAGTATTTTTGTATTCATAGAGAAATAGAGATGGAGTGACCATATCATTTGAAATTAAAGTTACATAATGGTGGCTGAGTTGGTGGAGCAGGTGAGCGCGGAGATCGAATGTCACGAGTTCGAATCCCCTGCCAACTCGCACAGGGCTTGGATAGTGCGGTTTATTTCTCCTATGTGGTTTGCGGGCTATTGCACATGGAGCGAGATTTACCCAGTGCGCACTCACGAGTAGCAGTTGCTGGTTTCTACGTCAACAAAAAAAAAAAAGAAAGGTTGCAGAAGGGTGCTAGAATATTCTATTTTTCTTGTACTTAATTTTGACAATTTATCCGTGAAGAAATGCCATTAATTAAAAAATGCACCGGCCTAAGATGACGTCGCTTGGTATGTCGCCAATCCAGTATTGCCACGTGTGAAATTTTCCACACGTGCATTCTATGATTGGATGAAATTTATACATGTTTGAGCCTCATTTTTTAAAAATCCATTTTTTTTTCTTAAACTCATTTTAAATTGTATATTCTTTAAATAAAATAATTTAACGTAAATCGAAAACTTTTTTCTATTCTTTAACCACATATTTTTCAAAAAATAACTATTTCAAAACTCTTTCTTGACACAAAATGGGATTCATAGCCCAATTTTTATTAACTGTTTAATCTTGAAGTCCTCTTAAGATTTAGAATCAGTTTGACAAGTTCAAGTGCTTATAATCTGTTTGAAATTGCCCCCAGGGCAAATTTCCTAGTGGCAAAGGGGAGGGCGGTTAGGGCTCANGCCTATCCAGAAGCCCGCCACCCTGGCCCCTGGGAGGCACATCCTGCGACTTACCTCCTCCCCGATGGCCCAGGACAGGGTCGGTGGGGGGCCCTCAAGGTTGGGGTTCAACCTTTTTTATAATCTGTTTGAAATTTATAAGACTTCATTGTTTTAGCAAGAGCCAAGAAGTGATTGATTCTGGCATGTTTTACAGAATTTCTGCTTTTGTTTATGTTTTTTTATAGAAGAGTTCATTAAGAAAGTTATCTTATGGTCCATTTGGTAGGACTTTTGAGAACTCAAAAATTGTTTATGAGATTAAGAAATTATTTTTGAACATGTTTTTATAATTTCATGATTGTGTTTTTTCTGTTTTAACTGAAAAAGTTTTTACAGAAAGTTAGCGTAAAGTAGCTTTCTCATTAAACTCTTCCACGGAAAAAAAAAAAAAAAGAGCAGGAACCTGCTGACGGACCTTTAGACCAACCCCTTTTAAAAGTTCTTTTAACCAAATAAAGCATTTCTAAAAAATTGTCTAAATCTATTCAAAAATAATAATTTTTTAGTCTCAAAAACAATTTTTGAAGTTTCAAAAATTTTGTCAAACGGACCATATATTAATTATATTTGGTAGATTCATACATTTTATTTTCTCCTATAACAACTACCATTTCTAGGGGGCGCCACATCGTCCACCTGTTTTGCACCTTGAAGTACATCAGAAGTGCTTGTTACATCTGGAGATTCACAAGTTCGAGTTATAGTGGGTGTTGATCTTGTTCACAAGTTCAAAGGTATGCAACAAGAATCTGTAAATTCTTGAAGCAGATAAGAAGGTGTGAGAATCGTAACAATTTCATTTTTATAGGAAATCAGCATGGTTTATTGCTGCTAGATTCTGTTTTTCTTGCAGCCCTGCAACCAAATTTTGAAAGCAGTACATTAGTGACCAAAAAGATATTTTAATTTGCTTGTATTTTCTATTGGCACTTGTATCTTAGTATTTTCCTTGTCAGATCATGAAGCTGCACATTGATCTGCATTTTCTTGTATCTTTTGACCATGTTTGGGGTGGCTTTTCTAAAAAAATAAGCACCAATTATGTGGCTTATTTGGAATGCAATTGTTTTCTTCTACCATAACAGAACCATGGATATTGCTGATAAATTTTAGTATTTTGTTAATTGTGGTCCTAGTTAGAGTAGGCTATCTTTTTTATTTTATTTTTCCTGGTATTGTTTTATCAAGGTGCAATTTTGTTGTCGTGCACTTCTTTTTCAAATTTCTGTCCAGATATTAATTTATTTACTTTTCTCTATGCTACATTCTTCCTTCATTTTCTGGGAAGATGAGTGGAGAGAAATTGATTGCTTAGGTTTGTTTTTAAATTTTTCTTACCTTGGATTTTAGAATTTAAATCACAAATGATTAGGATAAGTGGAATTCATTTAATATGGATTTATATCTTACACTTGTCGGGTTCAAGTTTTTGGATCTGGTTGACAAAGTGTATCTATGCTGCTTTTACCCATTCTTGACAATTGTTTTTCGGTTTGAAATCTTGGGACTGTTCTTGTTACGGGCCTTCTGGAGCCCTCCATCTCGTCCATCCACTTCATCCGCCAAATGTTGTCTGAACTGATTTGGACTATCACGGGGCAGATGAGTCAAATCCATGAGAACTAACTGATTCCATGAATCCGAAACTGAAAGATTAATATCCCACCTGGTAGAAGAACCGAACTCATTAGTCATTCACAGCGGATGCAAAGGCCCGTACTCCATGTTCACCACATTTTACAATCCACCTCAACACCTCTGCTAAAATCTTTTGTAAGAAAATCTATCCAAAATCAAATCCTAGACTGATTGATGGGACGTGTGGCAGGCTACAAGTGGTCAACTCGGTTGCTGTGTCAGAAATCATTTAATGTCCGTCAACCTACAGATTGACACCTATGAAAGGATGGCCCGACCGGGGTCTGAAGTCACATATCCAACAGTTCTCATCTTCCCTTCTCTAGTATAAATACCCCCACGCAATGGTAAGTAATTGTTCCAATTCGAATCTTTCCATCTTAGTCTTTAAACCCCAAAATAAGCTTTTGACTATATTTACACACATTCTCAATCACGTCCCAATGACCACTTCACCGTCGAACAACACTTTTCGATGGACTGAAATACTGACTTGACCGTAGGAGTACTCGCGGTCGCTTCCGCCCCCACCGAATAAGGCTAGAGTGACTAACGGTGTACTACCATGCGTAGGGAGGAGCATAGGAGAAGACTTATTCTGTTGGCCACGGAGCCATTTTTCGAGATCAATAGTTCTTATCGCTGGAATTTCTTGCAGGGTTTTGTAACATGGACAGCCAAATCTCAGCCTCCATAACAGCTAATGGAAAATATGTGATCTCTGCTAGTGAGGATTCTTATGTTTATATCTGGAGACACAAAGGTGAATCCCAACCAAACAGAAGCGAAGCCGTCGTTAGTGTGACCCGCTCTTATGAGCATTTTCACTGTCGAGATGTATCAGTTGCAATCCCTTGGCCTGGAATGTGTGATGCATTGGAGTTCCACGACACTTGTTTTAGAGTGCAAAGCAGTTCTGTTGACAATTTCGAGGAGGTTTCAACAGCCAACCACCCGCCTACTCCAGTTGAAGAACCTAATGGTAGCGAGAGCTCACCATTGGCATCAGGGAACAATAGTAGTCCACTCAGTGGCACGATTTCTAGCAATACAAACAACTACCTCTTTGATAGATTCTCAGTCATGTGGCCCGAGGATAAGTTTCTTTCGATTACCAAGAACACTAGCCCTCGATATAATGCAGACTTTCTCCAACTGGTTATACCAAAATAGATCAGCATGGGGGATGGTAATTGTAACTGCACGCCTCAGAGGAGAAATTAGGACTTTCCAGAATTTGGTTTGCCAGTTCGAAATTAGGAGGGCAAGAATTCCCTTGGAGTGGTCAACAGATTTCTACACCCCCAAAATTACAAAAAAATTGTACAGATTGGTGAGGTGCAAGATTAGCCAGTTTCCTCTCTTGTTTTTGTTGTACCAGTTGGATCTGGTGCTCCAAAGCCGAGTCGGAGCCTTCCCGAGGGTTGTAGTACAAAAAAATCACTAATAAAATTTCAAGTTAGAATCAATAATAATATCGCTTAAATCCCTTCTTGGGGAACGAGATTGCAGGTAACACTAATGAACATAAATCAAGTTTGAATTAACATGAACAAAGAACAAGAATTATTGGGACTGTAAGCTTGAACCAAAATCAAATTTCAGATTATTATTTGTACATTTTGTGTCCATTGCTTGACTAGAAACAGGCACAAGCTTAAAGAGCAAAACAAAGAAAGATCAAAAGACTCCAAAATAACAAAAAGAAAGGAAAACATGAAATTTGATGGATTAGGGTTCATGAGGATTCCATTCTGCCCAATTAGCTTCACTTCCAACCCTGGGAATGCTATCAACTCTTGCATAATGATCAACTTTGAAATTAGACCCACACATCACCCCTTCACTATCCACCCTTGGCATTGCCCTTAGCTTATTCATTGGATGCTCAAAACTCATTAATCCCCCCTCACTATGGAATATGCACCCTGCGACCACAAAATCAATCATATTATATCTTGAATTATACATTAATTTAAGCAAAATCTTGTGTAAAAATTCTATATCATTACCTGCTGGAAATGGTGCAAATGATTTGGCACAACTCACTTTGATCACCTCTAAATCATCAGAAATCACCACAGAACCATCTGCGGCAATGCCCCAGTACAACTTAACTCCTCCATCAGAACCCTGAAATCATAATTCAAATTATAAACAAAAAGAAAAAAGAAAAATTTCAAAATCTTATCAAAATACAAGGGGCTAAATACCAGTGCAGTAAAAACAGTTCCAACTTTGCTGTCATAGACAACAAAGGCAAAGCTTCCATCAAGATCCTTAATAACTTGGTCAGCCGGGTAAGGACCACGGTCCCTAAGTGTTCTATAAGCTTCAATCACGAGCATGGCCTCATTTGCATTTCTTGCTAATCCATACTGCTTAATCTGTGCACATAAATTGTTCAAACTCCCCATGAAAAGGCAATATATATCATCATACCCACAAAACAACCTGCAAAAAAACAACCCATAAAAAGGTTAAAAGATTTCCATAGCATAAACACGTATGAATGGTTTTATGTATATATAAACCTCTCGTTCTGATGAAAAAGAGAATGGCCATCAGGTCGGACATAAGCAAGAACAGCAGCATCCCCAAAACTCATAGAGAAAGTGTTAGTAGGGTGAGAAGAAAGGAATTCTTGAAGAGTTTCTTCAGGTAATTTAGGCTTCTTTGAACTTTTGAGAGATGCAGGGCTATTTAGCTCTTCAGGTGGATGAGCAAAAGCCTTGTGAAATATGGCCAACATTTCTTCTTCTTTTCTTCTAAACGAAGAAGCTGAAATAAATTTTCTTGATCTCTCAAAGAAAGAATGGATATTTTGAGTTAAAACTGAAAATGGTTTCTTCCTGAGAGAGCGATAGGGAATTTATACTGATTTTAAGCGGCGAGGGAGCGGCGGCAGTTTTGTCTTTAGTGATTCAGAGCTTTGGATCAACACGATGATTTGAGACATTGGATAAGGACTCTCGTATTCCATTATATTATTATTATTATTATTATTATTATTATTATGATTCATAGTAATTTAAATTTTATTTTTTATGTTTATAACATTATTGGTGTGTTTGACCTACGTTATTTTGAAAAAATGTATTCTGAAATAGTAGATTGATGGAGAATGTGTGGTTGAAAAAAGAAGGAAAAATTATTGATGTGATGTGAAATATTATTTTATTGAAAAATGTGTATTTGAAAATAAATAGAAGAATGAGAATGTGAATTTTAATGTGTACCAAACAGGACTTATGTAATATTGTTAAATGTATTCCAAAAACAATATATACATTATAGTTACATTAAAATGAATTTTTTTTATTAAATTTTGAAATTTATAAAAATACAAAATAAAAGGATATTCCATTTAGTTAAAAAAGGAATAAATTAAATTAATTAGAATTAAAAAAACATAAAAATATTTAGATGAGCTAAAACTAAAATCACAAAAGCTACTATTTTACGTCTCTTAAATGTCTTCATAGATAAAGTCTATAATCAATTCTTAAAATTTACAAAATACCTAAAACAATGTCTGATTATTTGAGGAATAGAAGTTGGGATCTTAAATCAATCGCAAAAGAAATGACATTCCCCCCTAATTTATTTCAATCACACGTTTCATGAAAACTTGTAATTTTTATTAACTTCTAACTTTAAATTTTATTAACTTTTATTAAAATTTACTGTCAATTCTTTTTTTCTTCGGGGGGGGCGGGGGACAAACTTAGGGAAGTTGGTCAATATATATATATATATATATATATATATATATTGAATAACTTATTTATTTATAATATTGTATAGTTGCAACAAACATATAAACTACGCTTTGTTTGGAAAAATCGAAGTCCTCGGATAGGGTTAGTCAGAATGTATGTTATCCAAAACTGGAAAAACCTGACAAATTGACTTGGATATGACTCATCCTCATTCACAACCAATGTACTTCCCATTTTTCTGTGGGCAAAATAATATACAAAATTATTCTTGATGATAAGAGTTACAAATTACTTGTCGATCTCTTCCTCTGCCACCAAGTTCAGACTATTTTCGGAAGCTGATATTGAAAATGCAACAGGCAAACAAATCATCTTGAAGCACCAAGGCCCGATGGATTTTTTAAAGTATGGTCATCAATCTTATCATCAATATCCCCCAAAGACAATCATCCAAGAATTTTTGCTAGTGGTACATCAAAAGAGTTACAACCCCCTCATATGGGGTGGGACCTATTTGTATAAAATATTTTTTTATTTAAGTGGATCTCATCCCATGTGAGGGGTACACCCGTAGGTACCACTAGAGATTGACAGAATGATGAATCATGTAACAATGAGAGGACTTGGTATTACAGATTGACAGGACACGAGTCATCCTAAAATTATAATGTATGCATGTTGTCAGGTTGGGAACTTTCCCTGAATGACCATATTTCCATTGTAAAAATTGCTAGTGGTGTAGGAATTAAGCTCCTTGTATAGGTGAAATGTACAGAAAGCATTACAGATATATAGGTAGCAACACAGCATTGACTGATTTAACTATGGTTTTTGTCCAACATCCAATGAAATCTTGCCGCTAAACTGTCAAACATTTCTGTACATGTAGTAGGATTGATAATGTAGTCATTTTTTCCAAAGATTTCAGGGATGGTAAACAGCCATGGTATCTTATTATAGACCATATTGAACTATATGAAAGAAGTGGGTTGTTTATGGCTCCAATATCCAAAGATGAAGTGATTTGGGGTACAGGGCATGTCAAAATCCTATAGGGTAAATATTGGCCCAACTCGTTTAATCATGGATGAAAGTGAGATCACGCAGTAACATTGACGATAATTTACATGATTTCTTTCCCCAAAATTTGATTCATTCCACACAAAGTAAAACCAATGCCAACAAAGTAAAAACTCATTGTAATAATATAGATTGTATTTGATGTAAATTGGAAATTATATTCGACGTGTAAACGAAATTAATATCAATTACAATAGAATTTTTCCATTATTGTATTTTACTCATTATTGGTAAATTGAGTTTGTAAAAGGAAGATCATAATTTTCCTCAACAGTCGTGATTTCCTTAATAGTCGTGATTTTAACCTATATAAAAAAGTCCGTTGATTGTAATAAGAGATTTGATTATTGAATAAAATACAATCTTCCTCTCATTTCTCTCTTATTTTCTCCTCTTTTCTTCTTATTGGTTTTCATGCGTTGCAAACGGCATCGGTATATCTGGAGTATTATATCAACTCAAGCACGCCACCACCACTTTAAAAATTGAAATAAATCAAAGAAAACAATTTCTGTTTTCACTCACTCATCAACCCAGAAATAATGCACATAAAGCCTGCAAATGCACCTTCATGGAGAACGTGAAACCATTACTGCTCTACGATTTTGTCCTTCAAATATTTCAGAATAGCTTTTGTTCCTCGGTCCAAAATAGCCCTTCGGATACTGGAAAAGCCAGAGACGTTATTTTAAAAGAGTGCATTTATTGCCCTGAATTTTTACTATCCACTCGCATAAACGGTGGAATTTCAACAGAAATTAACAGCATAGAAACATAGTAGAATTTCATCTTATGTAGCTTGTCAGGCAAGAACACGATAAAAACAACTACAGAGGTCATGCTAAAACAGAATTTTCATGGATGGAGCAAGATAAAACTTTTTAAACTTAATTGGTAAGAACTAGCTATACTGATGTCATAATCAAATTATTCAGAAGTAACTTACATGCTTTGAAATTGGGAAATGCAATTTTAATTCTCAGATTCCCATCGTCCGATAGGGAGGGGGCCGATGGAAAGATAAATGAGCATCGTAATGACTTGTGCTGAGTAAATGAAAAAGTGGACAGAGATGGACACAGGGCCAGAGTAGATGGAAAGAAAAATGAGAATCCAGAAGAAAGTTATTAATTTCAGAACATCGAACGACTTGTAAGTTTTAGTTATTTTTTTTTGGATTTCTTGGGTTTCGTAGTTTATTGATTAATTCACAAGTATTCCATATGTTTGCTTGCTGTTGATTACTAGCTGAAGAGGTCAATCCTAAGGTTGACCGATGTATCCTTTAAGATAATTTTGATTTGCATGGCATCTCCTGTTCAAATCTGAGCTATTACCTAGCTGAAATGTAGCAACTAACATCAGGAATTTGATAGAACAAGTGTAAAGTTATAAGGCAGGTGTTGTTCGCGATGATTAGAGAGTACAAAACTATGACTTTTTAAGCATTTAGCATTACCATAAAATGATTAGAAGGACTTTTTAGCGTGAAAGATGGAGCTTGCCTGCACACAAGCAGGATAGTCATATGCAGGTGTCAGACGTTGCTCACTGAGATATCAAATTAAAATTGGAGATTGTTAATTCACCAAAGAGTCCGATGCCTCTAGTAGATAAGGTCATTCAATCGTCAAACGCATGGAGTGTGCAAGGGTAAACATGGCACAACTAGATTTGGTTGACTTACTAGCCTATTCTTAATATTTTAGCTAAAACTCGTTTATCTAATCATGAACTCAAAACAAGAGTAAACATAAAAGATGAACTGTACCTTCTCAATGGGTTCCCATCAAGTTTTAGCACTCGCAGGTTGGATTCGAGCAAACCCTGTAGAACAAGATATGTGAAAAAGCAATTAGCAACGCAGAAAGTATGGGATGTGGAAAACAACTCTTTTAACATGCATGGTAAATGAGAAAGCATCTATTGCTAATGACTAAACAATCTTCAATCAATTAGCAGATTTCTTTACTCTTCCCCCTTCCCTTTTTCAGCACAACAGGGCAAAGCCAACAGAAGGATCCCAGTGCCTTTGATAATCATTCAGTTCATCCATAATGCATCAATTATAAAAATTTATTAATTCATAGCAATCAACAAAATATTAAGATTGAATCAATTTCCCAGTTCTCTAAGCAGAAAAGGGAAGAGTAAAAATTATTTATCATTCCCATGGTGGGAATAGAATTAGTGCATTTTCAGATGAAATCAATAACTCATGCAATTGACAGCAAAACAAATCGAAGAAATAGTAAGGCGAAAAGGGTTACCAGTTCCGGTGGAACTGAAGACAAATTGTTATCTGAGAGGTCAAGCTCCGTAAGAGCAGTCAAATATTTAACACTCTGCAAGCAAATGATATATTATGTATACAAAATGAAAGGACTGAAACAATAAAATTGAAAATCACAAAAGGTAGGGACAGCCCGAGGAAGAGCTTGAGAGGGTCTAACAAATACAGTTGGGAGAGGAAGTGCAATGATAATGATTATATAAAAGGATTCAGATCGTTTTCCACAGCTCAAATTGTGTGCTCTGTATTTTGTAACACGGAATACTTAAACACCCTCGTTCCTTTAACAAAGAAAATAAAAGAACATTGAAAGGAGCAATATAGTCATTGAGACAAATCCTAGCCTCAAGTCTTCGTTGCTAACTTCCCCTATATCCTAACAAGGGTTCTTTTCTTTTCTTCCCTTTTCCACTTGGGAAGCTGCTATGCAGAGTATCTTGACAGGAGATAGTTTGAGAAAGATGTACAAGATTTATGTCAATCATTATATGTTTAACAGGGAAGATGAAGACATAAACTACGTTCTGCTTCATTTTTGTACCAATTATACAATGGTCCTTGACTGAAAATTTATATGCTAACACAGACTGGGCCATGTACAGTTAAAGATCTGTGATTGAGTTGGAACTTGTAAAGAAGATGTAGGAAAAAGGACCACATTTTACTCCCTCCGCATTTTTGGGTGCTTTGCAGAAAAAGAAAAGGACGGATGCGTTAAAGATAAAGCAAAAAATAATCCAAGAATGAAAAGAAAAACTAAAATGAATTTTTTTATGGATCACATCACCATTGAGCACAGTTAGTATAAGTTTAGTCGTCAAAGAAGAAAAGAAAAGGATAGGAAAGCTGGTTAGAATAATCAATTTACATGGACTCTCAATAACTTAGTATGAGTTGCAATGAGCTGACTCGACACTTCTTGAAATTTTGAAGTAGTTTCAATTTCAGATGTCTTTCTACTGGAGGTAAAAAAATCTAAATTTGAACTCTTCTGAGAGAGAGAAATGATACCTCTGGAATTGATTGAAGAGAATTTTGGCCTAAATCTAGAATCTTCAACTGCTGTAAAGTCATTATATCTGAAGGGACAACTGATATTTGCATCCTCCTGCCCAATCAAATAGGAAAAGTATGACAAGCAATATAACTAGATCTTCAAATTTTCAAAGTTTCAATAATTGATTTCCTATTAAAAGACCTCAAGTAGAGCTCCTGCAACTCTGGTAAGCTAGAAAATGTTGGGTTTTCTGGTAAAGAACCCACCGCACCACTTAGATCCAAAATCTGGAGCTTGGAAACAGCTCTAAAACCATCAGATGGGATCTATGAGAAAGCAAGCGGAGGTCAGATTGAAATTGATATAATAAAGAAAAGTAGATGCAAGATTATAGAATACTATAAAAATGTTATGTGTGGACTTGATGCTAAACTTGGAGGTTAGCTTCTTAACAGACATTTGAGGAATCACCCATTAAAATTAGCCCAAAATTATTGCCCAAGAAAGATTTCTCAGCTTCTCAAGTGTGTTTATCTACGTAACTTACATAAATTGTCTCTAATCTTAAATTATGTTTTCGGTGAAGGTTCATTCCACGAGACAATAATATTCAGAATGATTATCAAGAACCAGTGTCTGCCTACTAATGTTACTAATGTACCTCTCGTACATTAGCAGCTGAAGGTTTGTTTCACAAGACAAGGTTAATATCAAATCATATTCACCTTTCTCAGTGGATTTCCATCCAGCTTTAAGCACGAAAGTTTGGAAAGAGACATCAAAATTGTACCAGGCCACTCTTTTATCATGTTCTTGGATAAAATCAAAGCCTGCAGATTGCATGTGTTCAGTTAAAGGCTTTAAAAAAATGCTTTAAAAAAAATTAATGCACAAGTCTTACTTCATAAACACTTGTGATATGTAACACAAAATCCTGTCCACATTTCTATTGATTGAGAAAAGAAATATCCGGTGCTAATACAAGAGTCAAATTAAGTGACTTCACAAGACATATTATAGTGACATTTAAAGTTGCATATACTCTCCAAATGAAACCAATCTCGACCCTGACAAGATAAAAAGAAATTACCACATTGCTGGCTATATTAAGCAAATAGATTTGGCAAAGGAACGTTAAAAGGGATAAATTAACTTGATGAAAAGAAAACAATCAGATTCATCAACACGTTAAGCTGGGCCACCAGAAAGGTCAATATCTCACATAAATATGTTGGCATGTTATGACTTTCAAGGATCAAGACATATTAACATCAAAACTGTATGGAGTATATTAGTTATTACCATAGACTAGATAGATGACACGGATGCCTTTCAGAGTTTTAGTATCCATCTCCTCCTCATTTTCTTTAATCCCAACCAACATTTTTGGTTTAGCAGAGAGGAAGCAATCTAGAAAATGCTTACCTCAATGGAGACACAAGAGCTAAGTTCATTCGGCAGCTCTTCAATAGAATTTTCTGAAAGATTGACTCTTGTGATGTCGCTTGACTTCCATACGTCTGATGGGACAGCACCCAGACCTAGCCTAGCTAAAGAAAGTTCCTGAAAGGCACCAACAACGAAGACGCTACAGCAGATATATGACAAAACCTTAAGCAGAAATAAGAATCAACTGCAGAGATAAGGATGCCTTCATTTATGAACTTTGTCATTACATTGCACGCTTGGTTGAAGACTACATAGCCAATGTATTAGTGAACTCATGTCTTCAATGTCTGCTGAAGTAAACTTAATTTTCATTCAGAAGAATGAGATGGATGTGAAAAATCTGTTACTGAGGGAAATTACCTTTGAAGTAAGGGATAATCGAGCTGCCATGGCAACAACATCCTCTTTCACAGACGTCGTTGCAGCAGATTCTACACGTAAAAATCATAAATGTACATGCTGAAACAAAATTAAGAATATCGACTAGAAGCAGGTCAACTTGAATCTAGAAAGCCATAAGTACCAATTTTGAGTAGCAAAAACTAAACCAAGAATCACAGCTTCTTGATACCTGTAAATTATCAACTGCAGCCTCAGCAAATATTAAGAACTAACATACCTTCATCAGTTGGAAGTCTACTTCGAAGGTACTTTAATAGAGCAGGTGTAGGTCCAGATACCAAGGAACTGAGTAAGAACAAATCGTTTAATCAATCCTGAACAAGCAGGAAGCATTGCTAAAGCAGACAAACAAGACAGTGATTCAAACCTTCGCAGTGTTCGCAACGGATTGCCAACAAGTAAAAGTTTCCGCAGTGTGGTCATCAAGCCTACATAATGACGTTGTTTCCCACATTAACTTATCTATACATTGTACAATGTCAATATAGCGGGTCCAATGAATACAATACATGGTTTTAATATAAGAATTGTTACATAATAATGAGGCTACAATACACTTGAACCAAACATAATAAACCTTCACCTAATCAAAAGACCGATACAAAAGGCAGTACTAGTTGTTTCTATTGAACTGTGATCTTTTTTAAAATAATTAAACTAATACCAGCAGTGCACACTTTTTCTCGAGCAAAGATAAACTTAGAAGCTGTCAAATCATTATGAATGACTACCTTTATTGGTGAATCGAACCAGGATACTTTAGAATGATATGTAACTCGTTTCTACAGCTTATTAGAAAATTTCTGTCTTTTCATGCTCATCATGAAGTTCATTTAACTAATCCCAATACTACTTATTAAGAAATAAGATGCTAAGCTTACCAATCTGAGGAGGCAAACTAGATAATGAATTATTAGACAGGTCCAGAACTGAAAGACGCAAATTGCATGCCACCACTGGATACTCCTTCAACTGCATACAAAGTAAAAAAAAAAAATCCAACAGTAAAAGATCATGCAATAATGAGCATATGGTCATAAAATGAGTCAAAAATAAGAACTTTACGGATGCTAGAAAGAGGATCCTCTTCTTTAAGTAATAGAAAATTTTAATCATAGGGAAGTTGTAGCAACTTCAGACATGATGTTAAATGAGCCACCTGGTTTGAGTGCAGATCAAATGTTCCCAACTGCATTAGTGATCCAATGTCCGCTGGTAATGAAGACATCATATTATTTCTAAAATTGGCCCAAAAACCAAGAAACGAGAAGGCAAATATCAGAAGTGTGAATGTGGAATAGTCCAAGATAACAAATAAGAAACTAAAAATTGTTGCAAAGAAAGAGGTGTACCCTATATAAAACTCCAGAAGGGATGAGCAACCCTTTATTGATGATGGGATTGATGAAATTCCTGCAATATAAACGCAAATAGCAAATCAAATGAGGCAGACATGCTATTAATTACAGAGAGACCACAAGAGTACTAAGCACCAGTTATTTCTAACATTAACATGCATAAAACCATCCAGCATAGTCCAAAAGAAAACTTGCTCCACTCACTGTTTTGGTGAAGGTAGAGACGTATCAAACGTGAAAGGCATCCAATACTGTCCGGAATGCTGCTTAGCAAGTTCTTTGCTGTAAAATGGTTAAATAAGCAACTCTCTATAAATGGAACAAGCTGCCCAAAGCTCAATAACAGATTAAAAGAAAACGTTTTTTACATGCATTGAGTTCTGTAAGCACAGTGCACGATGCAATGAATTTATCAGGTAGCATTGTTAGCTTGTTTCCCTGGCCAAAAAGATGCACAACATATTTTAAAGTCCAAAATATGGAATAGTGAGAGACAAAAGGAGGGTGGGGAAGATTTCAAATTCATCAGGTGCTAATAGATAAAGCTTCTTATACCTCTACATCCAACTTTAAAAATTTTGAACAGTTTGCTAGATCTTCTGGCAAGCTGGAAATACCATTGTTTGATGCCTGTGAAGATCACCAAAAACCGTTCATGGAAAGCGCAGAGAAGTTTAAATACTTGGTACTCAAAGAAAAGAACGTAACTTCTTTGATGTGTAAAGGATGACATAAAGGAAATAAATGCTGACAACACACACCTATTCAATTGTACTACCTTCAGATCTCATACATTAAGAGCAAACTATATAGTAAATCCCAAAAATATGTGTCTAGATTAGGTATGCTTTAACATTAGACTACAATTAAACAGCTTGATCTCTTGAACTGGATCAAGCTACTGTTATATTATCCTTGAGATAGATTCATCACTTTCGTTATTGTTGTTCTGGCTGCTGATATTTTTGAAGATGAGGCATCTCCGCCATATAGAAACTGGTGTAAGGCCTTCAATGTGAACCTTTTAACAAATCATGTATGAAGTTATTAGTGATACAGTCCATTTTTGTAGCTTTTTTTTTATATAAATACATTTTTTCGTCAAATTTATTACTAAAGAAATTATAATCCCAGCACCCAGACAAATACAAGTTTATCACTTCAAAGGCGAACGTGGATTTCAAATTAGTTGGACATTTTTCCAAAGTCGGAAAACCAAATGCCTGTATCCTAAGGGCATGCAGAAAGATACTCATAAATAAGTTTGATTCATGCAAACGCAGATACTTTGACGCTATCAAACACGAAAAAATTTCTCAAGACAAATTCTGGCCATTAACGTCATAGAACTAAATATCTAATTATTTCAACTTATGGACAAGTAAATTGTGTTTGTATCACAGAAACGTATTTTGTTATAGCAATGCGCTACATAATTCAAGGATACATGATTAGACAAAAGCAGGACAAAACTATTACAACTGGACAATATTTAACCATCAAGAGCATAAGCCAGCAAAGTGACATTATAAAACACAATTCAAACTCATAAATGTAACAAACACACTTATAAAATATTACCTTAAGTTCCGATAACTCCCTGCATTTTCCAAGAGAGGAGGGAAGATAGCTTAGGCGGTTATTTGAACAATCAAACCTGTATTGAGACAAATACAAATGAAAACCTTCCGCAGAGCAGGAAAAATCAAATGTGTTATATGTGATCAATAACCATTCAGCAATGCTAATATAATTATGATCATTTAAGGTGACAAGAAGCTGCATTTTCTATTTTTTTTTTTAAATGCCTCACAAAAATAATATAGAATATATGGAATGCACATACTTGACCAGAGAAGCTGTTGATCCGATTTCTTCAGGGATTTCCATGATTGAATTAAACGACACATCTAATGATTTGAGCATGTGAAGCCTACCAAATGAAATATAAAACAGTCTTCAAGTAACAGTTCCAGTAAAAGAAAATATGGATCTAAAAATCCTTATAGTTAAAGAGTTCCAAAAAACATACTCTCCAATAGCTGCTGGAAGATGCGAAAGCTTATTATGGCTAACATTTAATACAGTTAACAAAGGCAAGTTTCTAAGTTCTTCCTTCAACGCCTCAATATCATTATGAGCAAGGATCAGTTTTTGAAGCTCAACAGCCTGTAGAAACGCAACAGAACATATGAGTTGCATCGTCGATATGTAATCGGAAAAGCAATCAACAATAAGGCTAAATCGAGAAAGGAATAGGAAATAAGAAATTATACCTCCCACCAATTTTCACCCTCCCCAACCGCATCCAAACTTTTGTACACCTCATCGGGCACTTCCCTGTCATGAGAATCATTTGCATTCCCATAAATGGAAGCAAAATTCTTTGTATTTTGATTGAAATACAAGAAAGGCAAAAAGGGAGCAACCTCAGAGAGCGATTGGAGATATTAAGAGAACCAGAAGCCCGTGCAGCTTTTAGGGCTCGATCCATGTTCATCTGTGCTCGTTCAGTTGGAAGAAGGTGATGGATTCATCAACTAACAGATCTTTGTTCCATCTGTTTCTAGGAAGAAAATCTGATTAAAGCGTTTGTGTGGCAGACGGATCAGATTTCAGTATCAACTTCTGAACTGAAAGCGCGTTGTCCAATGAAAGCTCGCGTTTTACTTGCTTGTTCCAACTTTTTACCCGAATTTTAGGTTATTTTTGTTATAAAAGTAAAGGCCGCTTACTCGAATAGTCCCATGAAGATAAATAAAAAAATGATACTCGTTTATTTCGATGCGTACATCCGGGTTTACACCCCCTCACGTGGAGAGGAATCTACGCATATTAAATCATAATTTATTATGCGAGAGCACCCAAGTATACACTTTTATGTACGTTTAACATCTTCCGAGATAAATTTACTTTTCTCTCTACTATATCCCAAATTATAAATCACTTTCTCTGTTGAAAGTATATATAATTTTTTAATATATTAATATACGTTGTTATCAACAAATATGATTTATTTTTATTTAAATCATTATTTAAAGTCGTGTTTATTAATATTAAGAAAAAATTATACTTCCAACTACATAAATTTTATTTTTTTAATGTGTGAATAATCAAAAAGTCTTTATCTCTGTGGGACCAAAAAAAAAAAATTCAATATCGTCGTGAACAACAAATGATAAGCAAGTTGATTACAATCTTCCCATCGCATCAAGGAAGCATAAACAACGGAGTAACATCTTAAGGTAGTACTGTCTGCTGATAAGAAAATTAATGTGTTGCTGCACTGAAAAGAAGACTAACGTGCTACTGCACAAAAGAAAATGAAGAACATGAGAAGATGTAGAAGAGTTGGTACTGAGTTGATTCCCTTTATTCATTAACCCACAGCCTTCAGGCAATTAACAAAAAAAAATTACTCCAATAAACTAGGCAAAAGAAAAGCTACCACGTCACTTTCTAAACAACTCTAACCACTGAACAAAATGGTTATAGACATGGACAAAATACAAACTAACAGTCCTAAGTTAAATAAATAAATCTTAACCACCTCCCTTAAACTGCAGATCAGAAATCAGTTTTAAAAAAATTCAGGAATCTGAAAGGACATTTTGCGCAGAACATATTCCCAGCATTCTTCTAAGCTATACAAACACTGCTTGCTTAAGCGGTTTAGTCATGATATCAACCACACGCTCTTCACTCTTGCAGAACATCAAATCAATTATACCATCATAGCAGAGATCAAGCGAAAAATGATATCTCACATCTATATGTTTGCTCCTCCCTTGTTGAACTGATTTTGTTAAAAATTTTGATAGCTGTAAAAATGTCGCAGTAGATGATTGTTGGAGCTTTCTGCTGGTTTTGAAGTGTTTCAAGTAGCCTCCTCAACACGATAGCTTGACAAGAGCATGAGGCTGCTGCAACAAATTCAGCTTCCGTAGTTGATAAAAGTTACAATTTGTTACTTGTTTTATGACCATGACACAGCTCCAGAACTCATCATAAAAACAAACCCGGATGTACTTTTTCTATCATCAAGTTATCCAGCATAGTCACTGTCAAAAAAACCAAACAAAATTTCTTTTGTTCCCGCTCTATACAGAATTCCATAGTCAAATGTACCTTTCAAATAGCGAAAGATCATTTTCGCAGCTAAGAACAACATGATCAAACTTCAGAGCCAAAGAACGCAACATCTTCTCAACAATGGCAACATCATCCATCTTCTCACCATTGAATCGCATTTTGTTGGCTATCTCCAAGGTCCTTGCACAATAGTTAGTCACAGATTCACCATCCTCCATTTGTAAAGTCTCAAAATCCCTTCTCAAGGCTTGAAGCTGTGCACACTTCACTTTGGAATAGCCTTGATATTTTTTCTTCATTGAATCCCAAATATCCTTAAAGTTTCTTTGCTGAGAATAGTTTCAAGGATAAATTGATCAATGGCCTGGAATATAATCTTTTGCCTTCAAATCTTTCAACTTCATCCCCTCCAACTCTTTTTTTGTGCATCCATGAGTGCCACACCGTTACCAGGTGCTATAGGTGTTCCCGCACCAGATTCAACAACATGCCAATACTCCTTAGATCTTAAGAAGTTTTCCATGAGCATGCTCCAATGGTCATAATGACCCTCAAAACGCGGAATGGCTGGATGTACAAAATTTTGGGAAGCCATTTGTGCACCTTCGTTCAATCACTCCGTTCTTTATCTCTTTTTTGGCTCCTATACCACTATCTGTCAATAAGAAAAAATGTTCAGCTGCACTGAAAAAGAATACTAACGTGCTACTGCACAAAAGAAAGTGAAGAACGGGAGGAGATATAGAAGAGTTGGTACTGAATTGATTCCCTTTATTCATTAACCCACTGCCTTTATATAGGCAATTACAAAAAACTGACTCCAATAAACTAGGTAAAAGAAAAGCTACCACTAGAGTCACTTTCTAACCAACTCTAACCACTGAACAGAATGGCTATAGAAACGGACAAAATACAAACTAATAGTACCTAAGTCAAATAAATAAATCTTAACAAGTAAAGTAAAAAAATGGTGAAAGATGCTAAAGTCTCCAAGCTTCTTCTTGAATGCAAAAAGAAAAAGTGAAGGTTTCTAATGTAATTAATTAAATTTAAAAATCTTATATACGTAGATTTCATTACAATAATGATGTGGACATCATTGAGACTTAATTTTTATTGTTATTGGACTTTTATCGTTCATGTTTTCTATTTTTATTGATATTGGGCTTGTAGTAATGGATTGGTCCAAACTCGTCATTTAACTAGGTTTTCAGTATTTAAACATGAATAAAATTGCGTTTGGCGACGACCGCGTTTTCCCTCTTCCCCTCTTCTTCTCTCTTCTTCCCCTCCCCCTTCTTCTTCTTGCTTCTTAATTCTTTCCCGTACTACATCAAATTTGGTATCAGAGACAAATAATCCGACGTCCAATCACCAAAATCTCAGACAATCACACGTTGACGACAGATCCGAGACACTCACCACGCAGCCACACCTCCATACATACGACCACCGATTGAAACTGACCACCTATTCCACCAACCCACAGCCCACGTTCACCATCTATTCCGCCTCAATTCTTCGACTGCAATAATTAACATCCTCAATCACCGTGAAGTTTCTTCAAACCGTCGACCGTGACCATAAAATCCCACCTTTACCCAAACCGCTCGCTGCAACACCTTAAATCACCGTCATCACCTATTCCGCCGCCACAGTCGCCGGCTCATCGAACAAAAAAAAAGGGGTACCCATTGTCGCAAAACCCAGACGTCGACATCAACATTCTACCCTAAATTCCGCTACCATCCCACCTAAATTCCGCTACCAACCCATCCACGGAATATTATATAGAGAAGCAGATTTACACTCACGGCACCACAACGTCAACCATTTAAATATCCAGCTGCACCTCTGCCTTCACCGATAAACTCGCCAACCGCCGCCACCAAACATCGACGCCCAGACCTTCAACTTCCAATCGACCGCTGTTTTCCCCTCTCTCTCTCACTGCTTGAAGTCGAAGTCAGCTGTGTGTCTGGAGTAATTCTCTCAACTTGGGCCTGCTCATAAATTAAGGCCCTGGTGTTTCTTTTTCATTTGGGCCGTGCTTGTTAGTTTGTTTTGAGTTTTGAAATTTGGGCCTCAGTTTGTCTGTGTATAGATATTAGTTTACTTGATAATTGGGCCTGTTTTATTATTATTGATAATTGGGCCTCAATTTGGGTTGCAGTTTTTATTATAATGTAATTTATTTTTCAGTTTACGAAGAAAAAAAAACAAAGAGAATAAAGAAAAAAAAAGAAAAGAGGAGCAAAAAAAACAGAAAAAATGTGTGAAAAAATATATATATCTTGTAACATATTTTTGTAGGTACCTCTTTGACCTGTTGATTGATTCAGCTACGTCAACGAGCAAAACAGGAGCGACTGTTTCTTGTCTTTGGTCTTTGGTGATCAATTACGTGGTGCTCATTTACCTCGACGAACAACTGTTTTATTTATCGTTGGTTTATATTACTGTTTATTTTAAAATTTGCATCAATTAAATCTTTGTGTTGCTGTTATACTAATTTTACCTTAAGTTCACGTGACCGAACCCCTGGATTTGTTATATTTTCA
>CAIGRP010010487.1:0-16618 GCA_903798385.1 Fraxinus cuspidata | reverse complement strand
CTCCTCCTTTTTTTTTTTTTTTTAGTTTTGGTTTGGAGGTAGGGTAAGTGTAGGGATGGGATTGGGAAAGAAGATGAAGTTTTGTGGGTCGGGGTGGGGTGTTGGATTTGAGTGTAGATTTTTTCATGATTTAAATATTTGTCATTTTAATGTAATGAAATTAAAGAATTGGAACTCTGAGTAACACAAATAAAAAGTTTAGGTATAATTTGTAAAAAAAAAATTAAAAAAATTTTAAGGGTCTGTTCTATTTGCTTTTTTCATGCCATTTTCAGTTTTCAGTTTTCGAAAATACTGAAAACATGTTTACTTACCTATTTTCAGAAAGAATTTCCAAAAATGAGTTTAAAATTTACAAAGAAAACAGAAAACGTCAAAAAAGTCGTTTCGGCTGTTTTCAGTTAAAATTAAGTCAAAAATTCATTTTTTTTTTTTTTTTGAAAATCGTTTTTTAAAATGACAAAAAGAACGCGTTTTTAGTAATCTCAAAATGGACACTCAAAATTAAAAATTGAAACACGATTATAACAGCCCCTCAAAGTTTAGGATCGCGGCTGCAATTATTTCCTTTAGTTTTGATATTTTTAAGTGGATCTAAATTAACAGAATTGGCCTTGTGATGCATGAGCAACGAAGAAAATATCGGATAACACCAATACGATGTTGTTGTGATAATATGCAAGAAAATAATATGACACAAAATGAAGTAATTGATTACAAACTCAAAACAAAATATTTAGCAGAGAAATAGAATTTTCACTACAATATGGAAATTTTTTTACTGATTTTGTATTTAAAATTTGTCTAACTTAATCTAAAATAGAGTTAAAAGCTAACCTAAAAGTAGATTTATATATAGAAAGGAATTCTCAAAACCCATCAAAACGAAAAAGGGGGCTTGAGCCGGATGAATATGGCGCTCGAGCGCCGCTTCACTATTTTGGGCGCTTGAGTTGCAGTCAAGCGCCGGTAAGCATAATTGCGCCAAAAAGTCCTCCATAGTCCATATCTTGATCTCTCATAATCCAATACAAATTTCAACTCCCAATTGGACTTCCAAATTTAATTTCAATTAGAATTTGTCAAATAAACTTAGAATAGGATTTCAAAAGTATTCCAACAAATAGAATTTCTCTTAATGTCGACCTTAATTAGAATTTTCGATCATTTTCAAAATTGAATTAGGTCATACCCTAATAGATAAGAGCTAAATCTAAACATATTTGAAAATAATGATTTAATTAATTAATTTTACTTAAATTTAGCAAAACACGCGCCTATTTCTCAAAACAAGAGCATTATAAAACATTGTGAAGAAAACCCAACTCACAAGAAGGCCAACCAGACAAGGTCACCCATCAGTTGTTTTCCTGCCCGTCAAAAGCAAAAACACAAAGCACGAGTAGTCTGTATCAACGTGGCATATTGGCCACGTCACTATTCCAGTAGGACCCAGATGTGGACGTCCACGTGGACTCTGGAAATAGTATATACGACACGTCATCAAAAAAATATGATGTATGGGTTAGAAAGTTGACCTCTAGGCCCCAATGTGTCACGGCCACATTAACTCCTTGTTCCCTGTGGGGTCGCCCAAGTGGCTTCACCTATTTCATCCTTTTCATTTACTATTGCATCTGCCTCAACCGTTTTCTTTGTTCTTGTTTCTTTTTTGGATACTCTACACTAGAACAATAAATTCTAATTCTTCTTATTTTATTTAATTCTATTCCGGACCCATTTGGCACGAGTTTTAGAGAATCCAAAAACTACTTCCGATACTAAGAAATTATTTTAAACATATTTGAATAATTTTCTAAAAATATTTTGTCTAGCTTTTAGAGTAAATTGACTTAAAATAATTTTTCTAGGAAGCTCTTCTACAAAAAAGGGGAAAAAAAAAGAATAATGCTCCTTGGACATGGGAAATAACATGGATGGAGGTGACATGGTAATGTGACGGATAATGATTGGGTGTTATGTTTTTTTTTTTTTCAAAACTGTCAAATCATATATTGACACGTGTCACCTGTCATTGAGTCGTCACCAAGCCTATCATTGTAGCATAACTCAAAAAAAAAGCAAAAATAGAATTCATGTCAATCAGCCCTCGATATTATCTTATCAACTTTGCAATGAAATCAACATTGATTGCATAAGAAAATAAACACCCCGTTAAAAGAGATGAGTTGTTATAAGTTTCGACAAAGCAAATTATAAAGATTATTGTCAACATTCTTCGTCTTATAGGATATCGTCCAAATGGAGACAAACTATGCTTGAAGTGTGGAGTAGTGATGGAGATCTACAAAATAGAAAGCAGTTTTTATGCACGTAATTCTTTTCATTTCCAACATGTTGTCTTGTTGGGATTAGTTTTCTCAGTTTCAAGACAATGGAGCCCTCATATTCTTGAGGGCAGTCTTGTTCCCTCGAGACAACTACTCTAAACCCCATTAACCTTTTTCAAGAAACTCCAATTCATTATGGTTTTCGCACTTTTCAATGAAGAGAACTCAATAAGTACACAAAATAAAACAAATAATTTACATTAAAAAAGCAATAAATATCATGCCATGTTCAAGAACTAACTATGGGCCCTAGTACTCGTATATAAAATCATGAGCTAGCCTTCACCAGCATTTAAGTCTTAAGTTCTCTTCAAAAGGAAGTAGAAACACAAAGAAGATCCACATTCCATTCCCTATTCATTAAGAGTTCCAAATCCTTCAATATTTCCAGATTTCTCTTAAATTCTCGTTCTTTTGTAGCAAGCCTGCGCTCAAATGAGGCCGTTGCTGCTTGTTTCTCTGCTTCTTTTATCTTTCCTAACTCAAGAAGCTCATGGTATGTCGAATATTCCTAGTATTGGCGTTCGAATTTTATGAATATGTGAGTATTTATGTATTGATTATATTTGCTATGCTAATTGATTAAGGAATACGCTTGAGAAAAGGATCTTTACCAGCTAGACATCCTATTGTCCATGTAAGTACTACACTTGAATAGAACCACCCCTCCGCGTGCAGACTTTCTTGAATGGGAATTAGAATCGAGTCTAATGTGATGAGAAATTTGTTGTTCGATGCAGGGAGAAAGTCTTCGAGTAGTAAACAGAAATAACAATGGTGTCGAAGAAGCTGTTACTTGCAAAGGCAGGCATTGCTCAGGTACAAAGAAGAGGAAACTTTCTAAGATTGTGAAGAACTCCCATCATTGGTTACCAAGTATCCATGAAGATTATTACGGTCCAAGAAGTCACAAACCTAAGCACCATTAAGTCTTTTCTCTACGATTCAGACATTTCCTCATTAAATTTTGACACTAATTACCTTTCTTTGTGGGGTTTTACTAGAGCAGAAATTAGATTAGGACCAATGACCCTATTCTTCGTTTGGTCGAGAGGATTAGATAACAGCATTTATCTTATTCGGTTGTAAATTTTGAGGGATTTAATGAAACTTTATTTGAAGAAATGTGTATGGTTCAATTCTTTGCACGAAAATTTTGTCTCAAATGACTTCGTCTGGTATTTGCAGGAAGGAGTAGAAAACTTGTGACCAATAAAGTACATAATTCTAGCAATACCGCCATTGTTAAGGTTGGTTATATATCGTGTATGTTAAGTTCGACGAATAAATTATATTAAACGAGAACTCTTACTTTTCTTGTTTCCCCTAATATGATTTTGGACGTTCGATTTTCAGAATTACAAGAATGAGGACTCTTCCATTAGTGAAAAATTAGGTGGCAAGGAAGAAAATAATTCACTCGATAAACCTCTGTCAATTCCGAAATCCTATTCAGACATATTAGACATAGCTGGAATGGATTATTCTCAGGCAACAAGAAAACCTCCGATACACAATTAAGATAGACAGAATTTTCCGTCGCTAAAGCTCTGCACGGAGAAGGAAGTTCGATAATTTAATATAATATTTTGGGAAAAGGGTTTCCCTTAATTGATGAGAAGGGGAGTAGCTGTCGGACAGCACTACAGAAATGCTGCCAATTTTTAGGGTTAGGAAGATTTTGTAACATAAAATATTATTGTCTGTCATTAATTAGTAGATTATTAGTTAATGATGATCAAATCATAAGCACCTAAAGTGTAAAGTAGCCTTGTAATATAAAATTAATACTCGTTGCAACTACAATTGTACGGTTTAATTATTTTCTCTTTTGTCTGCTAACCTCTAGCCCTGTGGGACCAAATTCTTAGGAACAATGCCACATAGTCCACTAGGGTTGCAAATATAAATGGCTCTATATGATTGATGATATGTTAAATAAAAAGTAAAATTAAATGAATCATTTAATTTCACTTATTATTTAATACTATATTAACACCACTTAAATTGAGATTGCAAATTCAATGATGATAAATAGCATTACTCAATTATTAGAGAATGCCATCTTCTCATTTAATGTTCACGCTTTAATTGAATACAATCATAAGAAATCATCAGTTGATTTATTTCATTGAAAAGTTTCAAATGATAAAATCATTTCCTTAAATTGTATTTTCCGAACGTCTTTTCAAATGCAAGTCTTGTTAAGGGATAGAACCACACATCGAATAAAGATGAAAATATAGATCAATCCATAAGGGTTTGGACTACTCGTTTTAATAATGTTGACATTTTAAGATGAAATCTCAAATTTTAACATGGTATCAGAGTCCATTAAACTCTAACGAGTAATTCGATCAAACTAAAATTCAATGAGCACACGAATTTCAAGATTGATTTGCTCAAACGAGTTACCATTTTGCGGTGACATATTAAGTGATATAATTCAACATCGAATAAAAATGCAAATATGGATCAATTTATTAGAGTTTGTGCTACTTCTTTTAATAAGAATGACATTTTAAAACAGAACCTCAAATCTTAACCATGCTGACTTATTATTTTGATTGAAATGTAAACCATTTATAAATATTCGTGACGTGATTACGAATGCGTTTGTTTTATATTCTTCAATGTTCTTTATGCTCTGAGTGCAGTTCCTATTCCTCGGTTTCGTTTGCGGTCAAACGATTGGATGCTTCGATTTTGAGAATCCTAAAAAAGTCTCGTTCTTTTCTCTGCTAAAAGACGATTTATAGTGGGGTAAAAAATCTAGATCTTTTGACTTTTTAATTTAGGGATGAAGTAGCAATTAACTCCATGGTGGAACTCCACGTCATCCACCGTTACCTTTAACGTCGAGTTCATCAACTTCTGTTACATATGCTAACATCCAACTTACGGAGTGATCTAATGGCTGACAAACGATTTAATTGAGGGTTGAGATTAAATTTAGCCCCAGTTTAATGGTCATCATTTGGCTAAAACAATGTTTTGAATTGTGATTTTTAAGTGTGTATTATTAAACCTTAGAAAAAAATTTGGATTTACGTACGAATATTTTATTGTTTTAATATATAGTTGAAAATGAATATGTAGAAAAAAAATGTTTTCAAATTATGATTGTCAAATAGGGGTTCAGTAACCTCCTATACAAAATTAAAAATAATCCGAGAATGATACTATTAATGAAATTTAACGAAATGAAAATACAACATATAAACAAGCATGAGGAGTTTAAACAGCCAAAAAAAAAATACTTAAATTCTAATTAAGCTCGTAGACTCTCTTGCTAATTTAAGAACATGAAAAAATAAGCAACTAACTATATAAAATAAGGAAATAAACTACTGGGGATCCAACTATTTCTATCATTAAGCGAGCATGCTTTTCAGTAAAATCTTTTCTTCCTCAGGCTAACAGTCCATTGGGCTCAAGTTGGCGTTTCCCAAACCGGATTCGGTACGATGGGCCAGTATTTTGTAGGTTTATTTATGCATTGGATGACAAAACCCTCACTGGACTAAGACGAATGATCAGACTTAGGCTCGTATCCCTTTCGTTTGGTTAATCGGGCTGTGGCTCAGAGAACCATGAAATTGCGAGTTGATTTTCATCTATGCATTAAAATTTGAACATTCCTACAAAAAATAAAAAATAAAAAATTAATTAAAAAAATTGCCTGATTACTGTAGTTTCAATACACATTTTCAAAATTAAGAAACCTGTGAAATTCTTTAAAAAATCAGGCGGTCATATTTGTGACCACCTAATAAAATTTTTGTGACTCATTTATTAATTAAATAATTTAAGGCCACAATAATATATAATTTATAATTACAATTACTTATTAGTTACAAATCACACAATGTCGCAGTCATAAAGACACAATGTGGGCCATAATAATAAATTTAGTCACAAATTACACATATTTATGTGTCATAATTTATGCTTGTTTAAGCCCCACTTTATTGTAAGAAGGAACATGATATATGTTCATAAATATTGACATATTAATTTACACCAATGTGAGTTGACAGAATTTTGTACAACGATATTAGCAACACCTTTTTCAAAGGTACACTTTTTCAACTACCAGATTTTAGAAGCATAAAAGAGTGTTAATCAAAGGTACACTTTGTGTGTACAAGAAATTTAATTCTTGTAATAATGTATTTTGGAATAGTAGATTGATGGAGAATGTGTGATTAAAAATAATGAAATATTTTGAATTTGCATGTAATATTATTTTAATGAAAAACATATTGTTGAAAAGAAGAGAGAAAAAACATATTGTAAAAATAAGGCAAATCAAACAATGGCATATTGATCATAAATCACACAATTTATGGTCACTATCACATACCGGTAACAAATCACACAAGATAAAAACCATAAAGACACAAATTATGGGTCACAATTACAAATTTTATCACAAATCATGTATTATTTTATATCACATATTATTTATTAGTCACAAATTACCCATTTATAGATCACAATTGCCCAAATAATGGTCACAAAAATTCTTTACCTCACCCCACTCCACGATTGCTAGCACCACCCAAAACGCCATGCCTCCTCAGATCCACAATACACCACCACCACAACCATCACCATCACCATCGCCTCCAACAACCATCAACAAACCACTACCACTTGTCGCCTTCACCCCACTACTGCATGCATCAACAAACACTACCACCATCACCTCCAACCAACCAGACTTGCACAACTAGCGATGCAGCGTCGCTGCTACCACTACCTCTTCCTCAAATCCACCATCTCCTTCACCTCAACCACACTGCAACTACCATCCCCACCAATAAAATTCCCAAACCTGCCAACTGTACCTTCAATACACAACAAATCCACCCCGACTCCGACCACTACAAAATCAGAAGAAGAGTGAGAAACGAAGAAAACCTAAACGATGTATTTTAAGATCCATCGATCATCATCTGTAGTGTCGGACCACCATCAACACACCATTGTCGTCATCTATTATTAACCAAACCAGTAGCGAGCACAAACTAGACAAATGAAAAATAGGAAATGGGTCACGGTAACGAGCGACATTGATCAACGATGGGATGCTAGAGATCAATGGTGGTGAATCGATCCTATTTTGAAGACCTAAATTGCAAATCACAAATCCTTAAAACCAGATCAAATTCCTTGCACCTACCTCAAAATACAATCTCTACTCTTGCTTTGATAGTGCCGAAGATGAGGGTGGCATGGTGGTCGACATTCAAAGGGTATGTGGTTGTGGAAGAACTAGTTCACTATAACCATTTTTGTGTTGAAAATATGTTAAGTTAGTGTAGGGTGGTGTGTGGAATGGGGCGAGGTGGGTGGGGTTGGGGTTGGGCAGGGGCAGACCCAGAAACGTGATTTAGTGGGGGCGAGACAAAATTATATAAAAATTATCGATTTAAAAACTTAAAATTTCGGACTAAAGGACTCTTAATGGGGCGAACCCAGAAATGTGATTCAGTGGCGAGACAGAATTATGTAAAAATTATCGATTAAAAATTTAAAATTATGAACTAAAAAATTATAAGGACTACTTTGTAAATGCCAAAAATTAGGGGCCCAATGAGGGCAATTGCTCCCACTGGCCCTTAATGGGTCCGCCCCTAGGGTTGGGGTTGGGGGTACAATTAATTTTTGAAAGAATAGTTTTATCAAACGGTTATTGAAATGGAAACTCGAAAAACTGATGTGAGTGTAACTTTCTCTTACCTTAAATCTCAAGTTAATTTCTTAGATTAAATGGAAGAATGTTCTCGAATATTGAAATAGAATTTAAAATTACTCAATATTTTGGCACGGCCGCCAGCATAATTTAAATTGACCTTCTTTCCACCCTTCATTCACATTACATCTGTCTCATTTCTTCCAAGATAATAAGTTTTCACGTACCCCAGGTTTAAGATGAATCCTATTCTTGTCAGGCATACACAGTTTGAAGCGCAAAAATGAATCGAATAATTCAAGCTCGACAAGTCTCCATCTCGAATATTGTTGTAAAACTGTATAGGGAGGCTGCTCTTTTTTAAAATTGAGTCAAGTGGTGCCAAGGGTCCCATGTTATGGGCAGGCCCGTGCTCTGGACAAGTTGGAAGAACCCGTTTACACACCTCCACGTCAAGTTATTTGTTGATAGGACTAGATTGACTAAGTCTTTGTCCGACCCCACTCTTTAAAACTCATTTGTCTCTAAACTCGTTTTCAATCATACTCTCTCAATAAAATAATTTTATATACAAACTTAAAATTTTCTCTACTTTTAACCACAATTTATTAAAAAAATTCACTGTTACAAAATCTATTCTTCCAAAAAAAAGGAACTCAAATAAACTCCTATTTTAGTCACTACACGACTTGTAAAAGCTTTTAATTTGAAGGGCTTGCCAAAAGGAAGAAAAAAGGTCTTGCTCAAAGCTCTATGGAGCAGTATTATTATATAAAACTAAAAGGGTGTCATGAAATATAAGACAATAGGGGTTTTCACTCTTTTGATGTTCAGTCAAATGGATGTCTACTTGAAGTGCATTTACTTCTCTTCAAAGCAAAATGTTGAGAATTTGACTCGTAAAACTCACCCATTTGAAGAAACTCTCCCGAATTATGCACTACATGAATCTATATTAGATGCACCATAATGATAGACCAAACATGTCTCAAAAATAGAACACACAAGTCGTTATTTTTCTCTTAAAAAAATCTATAATCATGTTTGATGGTGAACTGCTTATTTTCATTACTGAGTCGTAGTAGAATATTGATGTGAGAATATCTTATAAAAAAAATTATGTTAAGTGAGTAAGATATCCAAATTCGCGAACTTGAAAAAAAATATGTATCCAATCCTTTGGTGCAAAACCAATTCGCACCCATGTTTGAATAATATGTCACCCTCCCTTCTTCGTGTTTGTACACGCAACACTTGGCTTATTTAATTGTCTATTCAAAGTATTACAGTTCTTTTGAACTCTCTTGTTCGCTTATATAAAATTATTCCTCGAGCTGCCGACTCATGTATTTTGTTATTTATTAGCCAAAAGAACTAAATGTTCACTTGGAAGTATATCCCCAAACAAATATCTTAGATATGAAAACGTATAATTTGGATACCTAATAATTGAACAAAATCATGCCACGCCAGGGTTGTACCAATCATTCATAATATATTTTGTTTTTCTCTATTTGATTGGCTAACTTCTCCGTCTTGACCACGAATAAACTGAAAAGAATTTCAATTTCAATTGGCTCTCGTCCCATAAGCCTATTAATTTTATTTCTTGTTATGAAAAGTGAATACTTTTAAGTTCACAATCAATAAAGTACTACAATTTTTTTTTTTAATCGCTTTTCTACAATTACTCGAGAATTGAATTGTTGTACAATATCATTTCTCGTGTTTGATAATCGTTGCAAAGTGTACCAATATGGCAATATCTTTGATATGTCGGTTTTTTGTTCAATAATGCTAAAAATATATTTCTTCCTTTACATTAACGTTGACATTACTTTTGTTTTTTGAAGATTGTGGATGGAAAAACTGTTTTTCTTTTTAAACTGTCCAATGATGTTTTATCCTGTGGCAAAAATGTAAAAATGACGTAAAAAACAATGTACATGTAACATAATTGTTTTTCGATACGAATGATGCAATAATTAATGATATTTATTAAAAGAGACGAGATAGAAATATAAATGAAGTTACAGAAAGTACCTTTTGGCCCTGTAACATGTGACTCGACATGCACTTTGAGTGGTGGACCAATCAAAACAGTAATGGACCAATAAATCTGAGATCAGATTTTTTTCCTAATAAAATATCATATTTGCATTCCATTTTTCAAAAGGCCCCAAAATAGAAATCTAATGTCTCTGTCTTTGCATCATCGTCTTTTTCATATTCTAATATTTTTTTTGTATAAATAATTTCATTTTTGAATTCGTGGCACGATCATTACCAATAAAATATACTGTAATCTTAAAATAAAAACGATTTCTATCAAATTAGACATCACGCAATCACCTACAATCTCCTTTTTTGGAAGTATTGGACGAAGTGGATTCACATTCATTCTATATATCGTTTTAATTTTTTTAGTTGGATTTGCTCCATTCTATTAGATAAAATAAAACAAGATCGATGAAGTGAAGTGTAATTAATTTATATTTATTATTTATGTATAATATGTTTTGTTTAGCTTATCAACACGTTCATTTATTTAAGTATTATTTTAAACATGCTTTTTACATGTTCCATCGAACTTGTTCGAAGGCACTCATGATAATTTTTCATAAATAGATGATAGTGAAATTCAAATTCAAGTCATAAGTAACTCAATTTTAAAGATTGAATAAATATAATTTATCGTTATCTTTAAGTTTTTTGAAGATGAATTATTTTTAAAATTGTTGTACCTAACATTTCTAAGAGACTTTATAAACATCTTTCCTTAAAAATTATGACCCAAAAACTCTTTAATTTAATATTTTAATATAGAAAGGAAGTTTGGCTCGTTGTCCATTTAAATATGTATTCAAAGTATTTCAATTTTTAATAAAGGAAAATAAATAATAATTTAGAGAAAAGTTAATGAAAATAAAAACCAGGAAAACATAATAAATAATTTTTTGGAAATAGTAAAATTAGGCCTGTGTTTGAGCCACATTATTTTTTTCATTATCATTATTCTACTCATTTTCAACCACACATTGTTCAATAAAATAATATTTTTCATCACATCAATAACATTTTCTTATTTTTCAACCACATATTCTCTATCACACCAAAAAAAATACATTTTTAAATAAAAAATGTGCACCAAGCAGGGGCTAAGTGTTAAATATAAATAATTTGTTGAAATACTTAAAAGACTTTTACTCTCTAAATTTATAAATGCTTTCTAATTTGAAGAATATGATATTTAAAAATATAAAATCTCTTGAACATGCTTTTTTGTGTCTACCCTTCATTTGATTTAATTGTCTTGTGATTGTATTGTCATCAAAAAACAATCCATTAAGGGCCATTATGCAATTCCATTTTATTAAAAATCAGCCCGTTACATGTCCCTTCACTGACACTTCTCATGACTTTTTACTGTGTACATATTCCTTCCTAAACCATTTTCACAAATCTACCCTTGAAGCATTCACTTTGCCTTCATTTCACCTACCAACTCACAATTCACAACCGATGTTTCTTGCGAATCCCAGCCACTACTTCCACTCTCTTCCAAGTTCCCACCACCCACATCTAAAAGTTCAATAATTTTGGACATTCCCGAATTGCTACATTTACAATATTAATTGACAACATCCTATTTAACATCATCATATCCATTCATTTTAAAAAATTGTTTTCTACGTCACATGCTAAGATTTTGACAATACGTGATTATCAATTATTATTGTCAACAAATGTTGTACATTTAACTTTATTCTACATTGGATCTTTTCTATTTCAAATTGGTTGTCGGTGGATGGGGCACACTTGGAATGGAAAGAATGCATTATTTGTGGAGAAAATTGGTACCAAACATGGTCTAAGTTTAATTCCCAAACCTTCGTTTTTCCTTCGCAAATTTCAATTTCCTCAATGACTTATTGTACTCAAAGCACACAAAACATGACACCAACAAGTAACCAATTAACAGTAATGTGATAATAGTTTTATGTTATTAAAGTTGGTTGGTTCGATAAATTCGATTTTGTTAAGAAAGATCCAAAAAATGAAAATTATAATATTATCTAGCGTCATTATAGATTACCACACTTAATAAATTCAATTAAATTGATATTAATGTCAAATAATTATGATATAGACTGAAAAATATATTATTCTCCCAACTTCATAGTAAAGAAAAGTCCGCACATCTCACAGCCACGCTTTTCGCAAGCATAAAAAAGGTCTCTCTCTCTCTCTCTCTCTCTCTCTCTCTCACAGTACACACACTGACAAACCACACAGACACATATAACAGAGGATACAATATGGGTGTACGCTTAGACCACAAACAACATATTCCCAGAATGTTCGTTTTCCTATATAAATAGTGAGTATTACTGCCAAATAATTTTCGTGTATATGCCAGCAAGTTGCACAGAAGCGAAAAGAGGAAGAGAACTGTCCTTCTATTGACCAAACATAGAGAGAAAATGTGTGTTCAAGGTGCAGAGCAAGAGACAGGGGGAGTGGAAAATCCCAAAATTGATGACGAAACAAGCATAAAGACTTCGTCGTTGCATTCTCAAGTTGATTTCGTCACTGCCCAGAATAAGAATTGGGACAAGAATTCCTCTGCTTTTGATAATGCTTCTATGACAAATTCATTTCCTGTAAGTGGAAAATAATCTGTTTTTCTCTTGAATTTCATGGCTATTTGTTTTAATTTCATTTAATTTTTCTAATACCTGTTGCCCCCATATGATTGAAATCATGTTTTCTTTGGTATGATATGTTGATTTTTGTTAGGTTTTGCCATTGATTTTATCAGTTCTGAATTTTCTTTTACGCGTGAAGATTTTGTTTCCTCATATGATTAATTCAGTTCCTATGTATACAACATGAAGGTTAGAGTAATTTTTCTGTAATTATTCCTAGCTTAATGATCTCTTCAGTTTCATTGTTAGTGATAAAAAGGATTGTCCTAGGTGATAAATAATTTACAAGATTTTTAGCTTATTTTTGTTCTCAACTCCGTCCAATGCTATCTAATCATCCCTACCAAATCGAGCTCGAGAGGTAGTAAGGCTTAGCTGAGATGTTTAGGACTCTGAGTGTTTGCAATTTTCTTTCAAAAGAGCTAAAATCTAAATATATTGTCCTATGGAATTTGAGGAAAATATTAATCTTTAATTAACTCACCTGTAGGGTGAGTCCCAACGGCTGCTCGTGCTGAATCCGCTGGGAACAGTTTTTCCTTTTTTTTTTTTTTTGTTGACAATAGTTAAACTTAGATTATATAACTAGTAATCTATTTTATTTTCAAACACATTCATATTGGAATTCCCGATATTGAATCCTTCTCAACCAATTTATTGTGAAATCACTATTCCAACATGCATTTTTTGCAAAAAATGGACATCAAACGGGCTCTTATATTTTATTGCTGTCATGGTCAACGGCCACCCGTGGTGACTCAAAATCCTGGATCCGTCATTGTGTAAATGCCAAATCACAATATTTTTGTAGACATGAAAGAATTATCTAGAGATTTGATCTTTACGTTGGAGAATTATCGTAAGAATAAAAATATCATAAGAGTGTTGGGAAGCTCATGCAGAGCCTAGTCAGGGAGGATGTGGATGTGCTAGTGATGCATTATGTACTCGTGGATATGAATCAAATTTAAATAGAAGACGCACAATGAAGAGATATAACAAGTGCAAGAAAATATATAAATAGATTAACCCATATATATGGATCCAAACAGAAGAAGTTGTTCTACTTGTCTTTCTCCTTCTCAATTTTTCAGATTTTGCATGTAAACAAAGTTTTCTTTTTCCAAATTAATAGATACTCTAAATCTGCAGTGATGGCACACCAATATTCAAGTATCACCCTTCTTTTATCTACGGTGTTCAAGTTGTTTCGGTCGGTGCACACCAGAAGTAACAAGGTTCCTTTGTATTCTAAAGGCATATTTGCTTATCCAGTACACCGTTCTTTTGATGGGGGAACATAACATATTAATGCAAATGGCACAATAACGTGTTTCAGTGTTGTGTTCTAATATTACAACAATTTCCACTGCCATCAGATTCCAGCTCTTGATTATTGTGCTTGCCGGTGTTATCTCTTTCTACTTTGAATTGTTTTCGATATCTGACAATTTTTCTTTTCCTCTCCAAAAGCACTATCATTACACACTAAGAAAATCATATCTAGCTTCTTTTATAGAAGAGAAAATTGATAAGTAGCAAGTTAAATTTGTCTCCAGACAGCACCCTTTTGCTTTGCTCGCATAAATAAGAGCTCTTTCTCTAACTGTTAATTTTTATCTGCTTTTCTCTCCAGCTGGAAAGCATTTGCGAAGATGCAGCCATTACAGACAGGAAACACGTTGTGTTGAATAACTTCCTTCCTGCCCTTCGGTCTGGGGGGTGGTCTGATATTGGAGGACGGCAGGACATGGAGGACACTCACATTTGTATTCCAGACTTGGCTATGAATTTCGGTAACAGTATACATGGAAAGGATGCTGTCTCCTTCTATGGTGTAAGTTCTTTAACCTTTATATTTGACATCTGACTTTTTTGCCTATTCACAACTAAACGACTATTAAGTACTTCTAAAGATATTCCTGATGTTGTTTGTTGTAAATTATCACTAAAAGAAAGAATTTAAGGCCATTTTGTTCAAATTCAGATGTCTTTGCTATTTTTTCATGTGGCAGGTGTTTGATGGACATGATGGAAAAGGTGCTGCAGAATTTGTACGCGACCACTTACCAAGAATCATTGTTGACGATGCCGATTTTCCATTGGAACTTGAGAAAGTGGTCACAAGATCTTTTGTGGAGACTGATGCTGCCTTTGCAAGATCTTGCTCGATTGAGGCTACTCTGTCCTCTGGCACAACTGCGCTTACCGCAATGATATTTGGCCGGTAAACTTCTCCTGCCCTAAATTTCATTCTGTATGATAGCAGTTTCTTGGTGTGTGACTGTGTGTTGAATTTAAAATCTTGATGTCCAATATTTCACGGTGTACAAATATACATCATTATAGTTTTGGTCTTATCATTTCTTCTTATGTAATGCATTTGCCGAAAATGTTGATAACTATAGCCCTGGGTTGAAATATTTAGTTATTTCTTGTACCTTATGCTGTGCAATTTTGAACAGATCATTACTTGTAGCAAATGCGGGAGATTGTAGGGCTGTATTATCTCGCCATGGAGTTGCTATAGAGATGTCAAAGGATCACAGACCTTGTTGTGTTAATGAAAGGGCACGCATTGAATCACTTGGGGGATTCATTGATGAAGAAGGATATTTGAACGGGCAGTTAGGTGTGACTCGGGCATTAGGAAACTGGCATATCAAAGGACTGGAAGGGGAAAATGGCGGACCTTTAATTGCTGAGCCAGAACTTAAATTGATGACCCTGATGAAAGAAGACGAGTTCTTGATAATAGGCAGTGATGGAATATGGGACGTTTTTAGAAGCCAAAACGCAGTGGACTTCGCTAGGAGGAGACTCCAAGAACACAATAATGTGAAATTGTGCTGCAAAGATATTGTAAATGAAGCCAAAAAGCGAGGGGCTACGGACAACTTGACAGTTGTGATGGTTTGTTTTCACTCCGAGCCACCACCTCTTGTCGTGGCGCAGAGACCCAGAGTTCGAAGGTGCATTTCTGCAGAGGGTCTTCAGAACCTGAAATTTCTGCTTCAAGGTTAGAAGTATTTATCTTATCATTTTTTTCCTGGGGTGGCCGAAATCAGCACCATCTAAAGTAATTCTTATAATGATGATCATAATTGGATATTGTCTTAAAAGTGTCCTGTAAATATGTCATGCGGTAGACGAAGTTTTTCCTTTTGTAAAGCTTGATTTTGGTGTCAAATGGGGCTATACTCTTGTTGTAAGTACACAGAAGAATTATTAATACATAATTATACAATTTAATTACATTCCTGAAATCTCAACTTCAGAATTAGAACACCTAAAGTAAAGAAGGCATTCTTGTAATAAGCACTTTACTATGCAACCAATTCTCATTCTGGGAAGTGGGAAACCAACTTAAGAATGCAAAGACATAGCCTTTGTACTTACCTCATCATTTTTGGGGACGCCAAGGATTTTTCATTCCCTCGCTCGTTCCTTGCACTCAAATTTTTCTTTAATTTTGGTGAACCAATGGACAGTTTCTTTCTTCCCCTTCGCTTCCTGGGCAACTCGCTTCCTATTTAAATTGGGGAATAAACATTCTCAGAATATGTTTGTCAAGAGAAGTGTACCAGCTTCTGCTGAAGTATGTAACTGTGTGGCACCTACACATCGATAGTATAGTCCTATTACTTTTATGTGCGTGTTATTTCAGAGATCTTTTTTATGCTTGTGAAAAGCGTGGCCACAACTTTGAGCAGGTGTCCTCTTTTTCCGCTCTGACTTTGATAAACTTGCCCGCACGTGTTTTGAGAGGAGGTCAATAAGCGACTCTCAAAAGTTATTTTTTGTATTGTGTCAAGAGAAATGATGTAGATATGATCATTGCTTAAAGAGTTTCATTG
>CAIGRP010010486.1:28075-47782 GCA_903798385.1 Fraxinus cuspidata | reverse complement strand
AAATTTATTTTAAATGCAAATAATAATAATAATAATTGTAATTGTAGTAAAAATTATGTAACACGAATACCTACGACAATTTTTTTGGCAAATGAAAAAAGTGGGCAAATTGGATTTTGCACCATTTTGGAAAAATGGTGGAAAAGTGAATAGCGTTGCACTATATTTTTCCAAAATGGTGCAAATTTGGTGCCACATCGAAACATTTTTACACCAAATTTAAAAAATTTGGTGTTTAGACGTTGTCATTGGAGATTGCCTAAGATCAATGGAAATAGTCATGGGCGAATTCGAAACCAGCAATCAATGGGTGGGTCCTTTGGGCGACGAATTTGATGCATTGGGGTGGGAGCTATAATTGAAGGCGACATTCGAGAGAGAATTAAGAGAGAACTAAATAATTTTTTGAATTTGAAACTTAAAATATAGGGAAGCAGATAATTCCTCTTTTTGATTTGGAAAAATCTCATATCTAATAGGTTAAGTATAATCCATTTTAAAACTAAGAAATAAGTTTTAAATTTCAAAAATCAGATAATATTAAATTTTATTTATGAAATAATTGATTAAATATATATTTTATTAATTAAATATATTAAAGTTATAAATAAAAATTTTTGTAGATCACAAATCAAAAATTTTATAGATCATAATTTATTCGTCCATCCCAAATTAAAAATTTTATAAGCCACGATTTATTTAACCGTCACAAATCAATAAGTCACAATGTAATTAACGGTCGCAAATTATCAAATTAATTAGTCGCAAGTTATTTCTCGATCACGATCACATTTTTTAGATCATATATTATTATTTTTTTGGTCACAGTACCCCACCCCACGACCATGAGCACCACCACGACCTCCACCCAGATCGCTAACATCACCTCCACAGCAACCACACACTACCACAGCACCACCGCCACACCAGATTGCTAACATCACCACTGCATCAACCACGACACCACCACACACCCTCTGAACCCACCACAACAACTATGACGCCATTGCACCGTACCATCTGACAAGGTCGCGATTGCAAGTAGATCTGTGTAACCTTTGTCACTAGTAGCATGCACAGAGTAAGGGAAGAGGAAGAGCACATCGTCGACGATGGTGGAAGGTAATCTCTGCAACAAATTACACATATATATAAGAAAAAATCACTTCTATAACATCTCTCTGCAATCTCCGTCACCAACAAAGTCTAGAGAGTAAGGGGAGAGGAAGAGTGCCTCGCTAGCGGTGGTGGAAGGTGAAGAGAAGGGCGAGTGGTGAAATATAGAGAGAGAGGGAGAGAGATGGATGAAGCCAGTTTATTGAGAGATTTGGTAAATAATTAGGATTTGGGAGGGTAGATGGTAGTGATGTGGATATGTAAAATAATTTTTATAATATTATTATTAATATTGATAATTTTAATTATATCTGATTTTTCAAAGAAAACTTTGTAACTCTTAATTATGAATTGAGATTTTGAAAAAGCTTAATTTATATGATTTCCACTTCTTATTTAGTAGCTTGTAACTCGTGCCATATTGCGTGAGCCTAAATTATATTACGACGGTCCTAAGGGACAAATAAAATGTGATGGGTTGGGTTACTCGCAACTTGCCACAAAACTTGGGTCGGCCCAAACCTAAAGTAAGTTATTATTGGCCTCTCGACTATCTAGGTAGGTTAACTTGACCTAACTCAATCGACTGAGCCTTGTTTGAGCACCATTTTTTTGGTCAAAATACATTTTAGAATATTATTTTATTGGAGAATGTATGGTTAAAAAATAAAGAAAATCTTTGAATTTACATGTAAAATTATTTTATGGGAAATGTGTTATCGAAAATGAGTTTTAGAAAAATGAATTTTTTTAAAAATGGGGGCTAAACATTTTTGTCCAAATTAGGCTTTAGAATTGATCAAATAAGCCTCGTTTGGCCCCATTATTTGAAATTTAATGGTTGAAATGATATTTTTTGAAAAATGTGTTGTTAGAAAAGAAGAAAAAGTTTTGAGATTACGTGTAATATTATTTTATTGAAAAATGTGATTCATAAGAAGAAAAAGAAAATAATGTATAATTTTAATGGGAGCAAAGTTTACTTTTGCATAAATAAACTTGTTTTATTAATAAATAGGACAAAAAGAGATATAAATGAATTATTTATGAGTATAAACTATGGCCAACTAAAAAATACTATATATTTTTTTACGACTTAATAGCACAAAATGTCTCTACGTTTGACACTTCTTGCGGAAAACGTCCATGCGTTTTTTTTCGTTCTTATTTCAACTTTTTATTGCGAAAAACATCATTTTTCATCATTTTTAACGTAGAATGACTAGTATACCCTTCTATTTAAATTTTTTTTTTTTTAAAAGAGAAGAAAAATAAATAAAAATTGCAATCTTACTCTTAAACTTTTGGTAAAAAGTGCAAATAAATCCAAATAAATTATTAGAATAATAAAAATAATAAAAATAAAAAATATTTCTCTCTTCTCTTCTTCTCCTCCCCATCCCTCAGCCTCCTCTACAACTACCACCACCACAAGAAATCTCTTATCTTCTTCTCCTCCCCCTCCCTCAGCCTCTGCTAGCTTGAGCTCCCGTCGGAGGAGCCATAATCTCCGCTATACAACAATCTTCCCTCAAATTCACCCACCAAATTCTACCAACAATTTTTCCTCTATTAACCAACACATCACATGTTAATATTAGCTAGTGTTTGGCTATACTAGTCAAATTTAAAATACTCAACCATTTATTCAACAATCCAATGCGTATATGTATATGTTTCTTTTTTGATAAATTCAACAGATATAATTACATTTAACAGTTATATTTTTTAAAGGTTTAAATTTCAATACTGTATATAAACCATCTGTTTCTTCATCTACGATCATCAACAATAAATTCGTCATTCATTTCCAAACTCAAGAATTCAAGGAGTTTGACTACAAATAATTTATGTCAAACATACAATAGAAAGAGCACCAAAAATAAAGCAATAAGGGGTGAAGATGGAAAACATAAGAGTAAAGATTTTATAGTAAAGTATAATTTGTACAAATGGATTGCGATGCACTGGGTCAATGACAGAGGTGGTGATGGAATTGTGGAGTCACAGGCAAAGGTGGCAACCACTTTGATAGTGGTGGGTGACGGTGGTGCGAGGGTTGGGAAATGTAGCCATGGAGTCAGGGGTTGAAAGGGAAAAACAGAAGGTATGAATATTAATTAAAGAATTTTAAAAAGAGGTAATTTTGAATTTTTTGAATTAATTAAGGTTTNGGTGAAACGGTTTAGAATCTGGTCCAAAGTCAGGTTTGGGCGAGGAGAGTTGTGGTGATGGTGTGGGTCAATGGTGGCTGGATGGATGGGTAAATGGACAATTTTCTGGTTTTGATTGGGTGGGGTGGGGTGGCTGGGGTGGCGTGGGAGCATTCTCTGCGGCGGTGGCGGAAGCGGAGAAGAAGAGAGAAATTTTTTTTTTTTTTGGTTATTTTAAAAATTCTAATAATTTATTTGGACTCATTGCACTTTTTCAAAAAGTTTAGTAGTAAGATTGCAATTTGTTCTTTATTTTTTTTATTTAAATAGAAAGGTATATTAATCATTTTACGTAACAAAAAAATGATGAAAAAAGAAGTTTTTCGCAATAAAACTTTGAAATAAGGACGAAAAGGCAAAATATTGAAACGTAAGGACTTTTTCGCAAGAAGTGTCAAACATAGGGACGTTTTGTGCTATTAAGCCATTTTTTTTTACTTATAACTAAGAATAAATATATATTGATAAAACCTAACTTTTACGTTAAGCATATTAACTTGTAAGCAAAGTCAAATGTATCTACACGCAAGTTGCAAATTTCCGTGAGAATACATGATTGCACCTTTTGACTATTTTCCAAATTGTCAAAAAAAGTCACACATAACGCGTAGGGCCCAAATCATTACAAACCTAAAATAAATAGGTCAAGAGAGAGCCTTCTCGTAAGTCAAAAAAAGTGAGCTGAGATTTTGAATTTGTTTTGGCTTTGTGCCCTTGTCAATCAATTAGAGCAACACAAACCTCCCACCCACCTAACCCCCACTCCTTAGGGTTTTGAGGTCGGGGTGGGGGTGAGTGTGTGGGGTAGGTAGGTGACGTGGAGGTGCATTCATTGAATGTATCTTATTTTTATTTGATCGAAAATAGAAGGTGTAATTTTAAGATAATGATGGTTGATCCTCATTTCTTTTATTTTGAAAGCAATAAGTTATTGTCAAATTCCTCATCTAAGCTTACTTCTAATTGCAATTAAGCTCCTATTTGTTTAATTATATATATTGTCTGCAGGGGTTCTTGTAATTTACTATAGATCCAAGTCAAAGGAATTAGGGATTGATAGTGATATCATCGCAATTCTTTTAGCATCAATCAATTGTACAAGTAATATTTCTAACTAGTGTGGAGGCAGTACAAAAATCACTTATATTAACATTTTTATCAAAATTTATGAAAAATATTATTTTTAGATAAATAAATCAGTGGTTGATTGATTTTTCTACTTGTTAACATCTACGAAGAATACCAATTTTTTCCAAAAAATTGTTATTTTCTCTAAGAAAAGTCTTGAATAGAGAATGTTGATTTCTTCTAGAACATATCAATCCCAATAATAAATACTAAGAGATTAAGAATACTCTCGAGTATGACTACCCCACGAAAAAATAACAAACTGAACATTTCATGTCAAAAATTTGTCCCTTTAATCGAGTACTTGAATTTTAAAATTGCTTCAAGTCTCATACATAATGCTCAGTGTGCTTCTCTTGGCTTACAAACAAAGAAATTATTAATTCAGACGCTATTGAAGTGTCCAAACTCGATTTTCTTCTCTCTCTATTCCATTAGTGGTCTTCTTGATCAAAATTTGACATTTCCACATTGGAAAGAAATTATAATAATGATTATTATTATTATTATTATTTTTATTTTTTAATATGGGAACATTAACAAAGACAATGAGATGGAAAAGATTTATTTCACTCTTTAAATTGCTTATAAGCAATTTAACCTCTGTTTGGTGTCCATTATTTCAAAGAAAAAAAGTTTTGAATATTATTTTTAGGAAATTGTGTGGTTAAAAAGTTGGAAAAATTTTTAAATTTACTTATAAAATATTTTATTGTGTGAATTTATAATTGAAAATAATTTTGTAGTAAAAAGAATTTTAAAACAACGAGCAGAGATCGTGAGTAGGGGGTTTTGCCATCCGTCGAGGGCCACTTGGATCTAAACAAACATGGGGCGCATATGCATACGTCCAACCAATAGGCAAAACCCGGGAGTTGGTTTACTCTACTTTCCTTGCAATTTCTTTTGTCAAGTTGATTAGGGGGAATGGCATTTGTTACTTTTATCCGTCTGTATGAGTGATAGAGAGAGGGATTTTGTGTCCTTCAGCATACGACCAAATGGTCGGACCATTGACCAAGATTCCTTGATATTATCAAAATCCATAATCCAAATCGGACATATCTTCAATTAATTCTTTTTTTTTTAAAAAATAAATTGTTCAGCTAATACGATGAGAATTAAGCACTAATATGACAATATAAATTATAAGTTGACTTCAATTTAAGCACACACTTTAAAGAATTCACTACTTACAAAATAATTTGAGAATTGATATCCATTAAAATAATATGAGAATTTTAGTTGTAAAATAGGCGAATCTCAATTAATAAAAATCGATTCACACTGAAACTAGCAAGTTTGAATAAAAAAATTGCTTTTTAGTTTTATATATTTGGCTCATGTTCCATGCCCATTAAAAATTTTTTTTTTTTTAAAAAAGTTTTGAATAGTATTTTTATGAGAATATATAGTTAAAAATAAGGGAAAAAATTGGATTTAGATGCATAATATTTTATTTTGTGAATGTATGATTGAAAATGATCATGTAGCAAAACAATTTTTAAATTAATGGGGCACAAACATGGACTGATGAAGTAAAAATTAATTTTAAATTTGTCAATGATAATTTTTATTCACGTGTTTTGTGGGATTTACAATTTACTATTAGCTCATTACGCACATATTCCATTATAACAATGTGGTTACTATCATGTATATTTTTTTTATGAATAACAATATATTTTAAATTTATTTAATAATATGATGATATTTTCATTGCCGTATAAATTGTCACCCTAAATTAATAGCATTCTACCATATAAATTTAACCGTTAAAATCTCGTACTAATATCATCTCCTGATTCACCGTGCAAAAATCTTTTCCAATGGTACGCGAACATCACACTAATTTGGTCATTTGGTGTATTTTTTGAACTTTTTCATCATTTCTATTTTCCTCTTCATTTTATATCACAATAAATTTTAATTCCTAATATTTCATTTTATTATTGAATGATTTAACATTTTTATATTATTTATTTTAACTATTAGTTTTAATTAACATTTTTTGTAATTTTTATTTTTGTTATATGTAACTTTTTTGTGCGTTAAATGTAATTTTTTTAATTGTGATATTAAGTATCATACGTTTTCTAATTTATTAATAGATGTAATATTTTACTTTATTAAATGTAATTTTGAATTTAATAATTTTAGTAATAAATATAATTTATAATTAAATAAATTTTAAAATAAATTAATTATTGAAAAATAAAAAATAAAGGAAACACTATTATTTGGTGCAATATTTGATGTAATCGTTGGAGATGACTTTGCAAAATAGTGTGAAGGTTTCAATGATTTGGTGCAAATCATTGGAGATGCTCCAATTTTGATAGTGATTCATATTTGATTTGATGTTTTAGAAGGGTGTTCTCAATTAGGATTTTAAAAGATTATAAATCTAATGAATTTCGTGAATTTGAATATAATTTTTAAAATTCACAAGAATCTCAATAAAAATGTGGAATTTTAAACGAGTTTGTTACAGTAGTTTAAGCTTGAAATTCATCCAACTATCTTGAAATCTCTTTATTGAACAAATTTTACAAATCTACGAGTTATTAAGGAAATCTATAGACATATGGAAATGAATCTATTAAAAATTCGGTTGGATGCCTAAATTTTAATAAAATCCATTGAAATTTCTATTGGAACACCAAAATTGACAAAAACCTTTAAAATCTACTCTAAGTTGAGATCGCTTGCTACTCTTTTATTTTTTGTTACATGAACATCACAAACCTCTATTTTTAGGAGTGGACAAAATGTCCAAATCAAATCAGAACGAAAAAATTAGTGGTTTTGATTTTATTACACAACGTTTTCATTTGATGATTGATAATTTGAAGTTGAATTTGCTAAATGTTTGATATTTATTTATTTTTTATTTGGACGTGTATTACTAACTTACGAATATAGTGATAGATTTTAATTTTATTTACTATTTAAAAATTAAAATAATAGAATCAGAACCAAACCAAATTAGAATCGAATAGTTCAGTTCCGATTTGATTTCATATCTTCATTATTAAAAAAATCGTTGATTTCATTATTAAAAAAATCGTTGATTCATAATTTTATTAATTTCTCTTAAAATTAAATTCTAATAGACCATCTCTATCCAGAACTCTCTTTCTAACAATTGGGCTTACTATAGGCTTCAACCGCAGCCGCCCGCCAATGTCACCGAAATCATTCTCATTTCTCTCTCCACTTACTTTTCCTTGTAAGAGAAAACTCCAAATTAATGATGCCCCCACAGTATCTCACACTTGGCAGTTGTTTGGCTTATATTATTTTCAAAATATGTTTCTCTTTCTTATTTTCAAAAACACGTTTCTCAATAAATAATATAATATACAAATTCAAAATTTTTTCTTATTTTTTAACCATACGTTCTCCATCAAAATCACTATTTCAAAATACATTTGTCAAAAAATGAGGCCCAAAACGGGCTACTATAAAAAAAGTTATGAATTTTCATATAAAACATTTTATTATGTGAAAGTATAATTGAAAATGTGTATGAAAATTAAAGAATTTTGTTTTAAAGGGAGACAAAGAAAGGCTTTGTGACTGCATTCAATTATTTACGGCCAATCATCCGCTATACTATTGATTTTTTAAACACTAGTAGTAAGTATGTGCATTGCACGTTTTATGTATCAGATGAATAATACACTTAATGTTTTAGAAGTACTAATGCGATTTTTAAATTAGTTGATATAATTGATATTATTAAAGGAAAAAAATTTAATTATAATATGTATGTATGTATATATATATACACACACACAATATTTTTTGTTAACGCCACACATCGTTTCTTTATTTTATTTATTTTGTTTTCTACTTTTACCAAGATTTTTGTTGTTTGCATTGAAACTCCATAAGAAAGTGCTATATATGATTGCCCCATGAGAGAATACACGTCTCAGGAAGATATATCCCAACGGTTGTTTGTCTTCGAGCCCTGTTTAATGGATATTGCAAAGTATAGACGCATTTGAAATTGTTTCCTTTTGAATTTGAATTGATAATCTTGATCATTTGCTGGAGTTAGTGGGATGCGTGGAAGGAAAACTTATTTTCGAGCATGTTGTCCAACGATTATTTGTATTTGGATAATTTATTTTTTGAAATTACGACAAATCATTCTTGTTCCATTGTAAAGATCGTTGAATGGGTCAAGATTCTTCAATAGCATCACTGGACAATTTCTTTTCAAGATTAACTTATGTTGCGGGATACCATTTGACAACCATGTATTTAGAAACTTCTCTTGATAAAATTGATTTATATCATCTACAACTTTGTCAAAACTGATAAATTATTCACTTTTTTTTTCTTCAGGAAATTACTTAATTAGTTTGTCATTTTTTGTTGAAAGCATTTTACATCGTGTCATATAATCAAAATATGTATTTTCATTAAACCCGAGAATATTGCATTGATTAAATGCGACTGAAGTTTTAGCATCGTCCCATGCTATAACTATCTCCTTTATAAGTTGATGAAGTCATCAGCTATATATTGCTCTATTTCATTACCAATTTTAATCAAGTATCGTGCATATCGATTGTTCAATATTATTTTTAACAAGTAAAATAAGGTTTGAATTTTTTTTTAACTATATAAGTAATATTGTTCAAGTTAATTATATATGAAATATTATTATATATATTTTTTAATTTTATGAAATAATGTTTTTATTAATTGTGTACTAATATTACTAATATTCGTGTTTAGTGAAAATTAATATTGACTTAATTTTTGAAAACAATAATAATTATTAAGTATCTTAGTAAGAGGAAATAAATTGAATCATTTGATACTTCGTAGTTAACACTTGGTATTATGTGGTGAATTATATATAATTGTATACTAATTATTAATAATGATTGTGTTTAGTAGAATTTAATTGAATTAATTTTTTTAAAGCAATAATAAATATTAATTATCTTCTTTAGAGTCAATAAATTGAATCATTTGATGTTCCGCTTTTAAACTTATGGACATTCATATGTACCTGTCAATTTAAACAACTTTTAAATAAGGGTAAATGATAAATACAACTTATTAATGAGACCTTTCAATTTTTTAATTATTTTTTTTCTTTTAATAAACCACAAGGGTATATTGAGTATACAGGTAAATATAAAAGTGGTATTCAAAAGTTTCTCTCCAATCCTGACTTTAATATATTGTAGATACCTTCTCAAAGAAGAAATGGAGATTAATAAAGAACCAAGAAAATAGATACAAGAAATATTTACGTGACTTAGCAAAGTTAAAATATAAAAAGTCACGAAGAGGCTTCGCTTGATCTCCAATTAAAGTTGTAAAAAAGGTAAATGAAACGTATTCCGTTCAAAGATGGAGAATTTAATGCAAGGCCCCATTTGTTTTGACAAATTTTTCATGGAACTTGGAAATGAAATTCTATCTTCCACCAAAAGTAATGTTCGACTGGGAAAATTTTATTGGCAATTCATTTTTCATCTTTTGTCTCACACGGTTCCAATTCCATAGTTTTGATGAAAATCAATTCTCACCAATTTGGTGGGATTTAGTTTTCCAAGCTATTTTTTTTTTTTGAAAACAAATTCTATCATTTTAATGGACAATTTTCATGTAAAATAAAGTTAAACGAATATCAAAAGATTCAATATTTCAATATTTTCCATGTGAAAAATTATACTAATCAAACACAATTAATTGACAATTCACAGAAAAACAATTCTAAACGGTCCCTAAGAGTTAAAGAATTTATACTCTATATGTTTTAATCGTACAATAAATATAGTCCATATCAAACTTTAAGTCATTCAGATTCGTTGCTTTACATAAATTTCGTGAAGTGATTATTTACCACAAATTTGAAAAGTCGAAAATTTGAAAAATCTACGACTTCATTCCAATCTCCATGAACATAGTCTAAAGTGTCTCTACTCTCTAGTATACAACCTTTGAATATAAACGTGGGGGCCTTAGCTCTCAAATCACAAGCACCCGCCACTTTCGGTGCGTATGGTGGAAATTCCTCTATTATTTAAATTGGTGTTGAATTGACAAATTGTGTAAATGAAAATTCATAAATCAATTTATGAGTTAGATAAATTGAGAATTCTCAATACATCTAGCTTAAAAGACGCGAACACATTTACTAGTGCTCACGTAAATTTTGATTCACACAATTTATAAATTCCAACTTATATGCAGCTTAATCTTAGCCAAACATATCTTGAAATCGAAATAAAGATTTACTGTACTTGCCCTAGGCTAGCTCTATAGGTCTTTGATGCACCTAAACTGGAAAAAGAGATCATATTCAAGATTCATTGTTTACTTGTCAGTATCCAAATCCTCATCTCTCTCTATAAATAATTAAATATTAATATATATTATTTTTAATTATATTTATATATACAAACAAAAATGACCATTTCAGCAATATGTTTCCCCATCACCAAGAAACACACACTTCCAGCACCCTAACAAGCCACCACAACCAACATCAACGGAGAATGGCAAATGAAGAAGCCGACAGCCAAAGCCACTCAACTCCCTTTGGCACCAGAAATTACCCTTCCACCTCCACCAACGACGGCGCAAGTATCGAAGTAGTCCGCCGTCCGCGAGGTCGCCCGCCTGGCTCCAAAAACAAACCCAAGGCGCCGGTTATCATCACACAAGACTCCGAGCCATCTATGAGCCCTTATGTTCTCGAAATTTCCGAAAACACTGACATCGTGGAAGCCATTACTCGGTTTTGCCAAAAGCGGAATATGGGGCTCTGTATACTTCACGGAAATGGGGTTGTTGCAAATGTTACTCTCAAACAGCCGTCGTCAACTCCCGGCGCCGTCGTTACATTTCGTGGACATTTCAACATTTTATCGATTTCCGCTACTGTTTTACCGGGAAATATCCCGGTGACGGACGACTGTTTCAAAATATCTCTGGCAGGGCCGCAGGGCCAGGTTCTAGGCGGACTCGTGGTGGGGCCGTTGCTCTCCGCTGGAGCTATTTATCTGATAGCGTCCACGTTTAATAGTCCATCTTTTCAGAGGTTGCCGCTTGAAGATGACCCTCGACGCTCCGGTGAGGAGCGGCAGCAGGAGCTTTCTGGGTTAGGAGATAGTGTCCCCACGCCTCCTGGGGCTGCTGATTCTAGAAGAATTCCCTCTTACAGTTATCAATCTTCTGACGTGATCTGGGCCCCCGCCGCTAGACAGCCGCCACCGCCGTCTTACTGATTTATGACTTCATTCGGTTGGTGTTTATCTCATCGAGAAAATTTGTTAGCTTTTGTGTTAATTAGTGTAACTCAGTCAAGTTTTAAATGATTAACGAACTGTGAAGTGTCAAACTTATTGATTAATTTTCTAGAATTATTCTTCGAACTTTCACGGATAAGAATTCTCGAATGCATATAATAGCTTATTTAGAAAGAAATTTTTCTTTTAAAAAAAATAGAAGAAGAAGAAGCTTATTTAGAAAGTTAAGTTAATATTAAAAAAGAATATTAATTTGTCGGGGTCACAAATTATCTAGTTAAGTATATTAGATTTCGAGTGAAAATATCAATAGCAAATGAGGGAAACCCACTTCAACTATATCGGAAACAAATGTTAGGCCAGTTTCGCATAGTTTTTGAAAAGTCAAAAATTATTAAAGGAAAGCCGGCAGAGTTTCGTACTTCCAACCGGAAGAGGTCGGCTCGGTGATCAGCCGTCACTTTTTCGTTTCTCTGCTTTTTTGAGGCCCGATTGACGGCGGCATTTACATCGAACGGATTCACAACTTTTCAAAAATTATTAAAGGAAAGCTAGCAGAGTTTCGTACTTCCAACCGGAAGAGGTCGGCTCGGTGATCGAGTGAATGGTGTCACTTTTTCGTTTCTCTGCTTTTTTGAGGCTGATTGAATGCATTTACATCGAACGGATTCACAAGAAATATTCATCTATTGAAAACATAAAAGGTAAATAAAAAAGGGAGGCTTACTTTTGACGATATCGGGCAGGATTTTCTTTTAAATATATTTAAATAATTTATCTGTAAGTGTTTTGTAAGATTAGAAAAGTTTTTAGAGAAATTTAGATTAAAAATTTCTTAAGTAGGACTTCCTAGAATATGCTTTTAGAAGAAACTACTTTGGCCTTTAATTACAAAAAATTGAAGGTGGGGTGCGTGTGTGGATAGGGTTTGAAGTTGCATGCTTTGGCGTGCAGCAATAGCAACAGTCTGGTTTTGGTAAAGTTAATTCAGTTGTCACTTAACTTTGTTATAGGTTATTACTTATTCAAATTTTGTAAAAAACTTAGTCTTTGCTCATTGAATTTTGTTATACATTCTTACTTGCTCACAAAAATTTAAAAATTTACTCGTTGTTCACGTAAATTTAAATAAAGTTATTAATCAATCATCCATATCATTTTTATTAGTGTTATATATAGCAAAGTTTAATGAGCAACGAGTTGGGTGAGTAATGAATAATCTTTTAAATTTCGATGAACAAGTAACTTATAACGAAATTTAAGTGACCGTTGATTAAATTATCTCCTCTGGTAATGGTATGATTCTACTGGAAAAAAGCAGTGTGGTCCATATGGATATGGATATCTCTATCTTATCCTCAACTTAGCGGTTCTTGTTCTTGGGGATAAAGCCTGTCTCTCATATTTGTAGCAGATTTCTACTTTACTTTTAATTTTTCTGTTAGGGTTCGTTTGATTGGTTTAAATTTCATGAAAAGTGTCATATTCGAGAAATTCAAAAATTACTTTGACTGTTTGATATGAAAACGAAAATGGAAAGCAAGAAATATATATCTCATTATTTTGACTGTTTGATACGAAAGTAGAAATGAAGTTTGAATTCCAAGATACAATTATTTTAAGTTTGTTTTTTGTTAATTTCATGAAAAATGCATTTCTATGAGGTACTTAAATTTTTATTTTCCAACCTACATAGAATTGGAAAGCCTTTCCACTTTTGTCAATCAAACAAACCCTTACTTTTCTGCAATATGTAGAGATGTAAAACGGTCTAAGATCCATGCTGCTGCGGTTAAACCATTCGGGTTGGAATTTTGTTAATTCTTCGCCCGTATAGACGATGATGACTAATAGTCTAAGATTCATGCTGTTGCGGTTAAACCATACGGGTTGGAATTTTGTTAATTCTTTACCTGTATAGACGATGATGACTATTTTTTCATGGTAAATCGCGAATCGGTCGAACTTATCGACTACTTGTGACAGAGTATATAATGTTTTGTAGACTATCTTTGTCAAAATCAAGTATTCAATTCAAAGGTAGGATCCATGGCCGACTTTCACGACCTTACTTACAATAACATACAGGGAATAATGTCAAAAATAGTGGCTTGGAATATAATGACAACTTGCTTTAAAAAGAAAAAACGAGGACATAGTACAACCTTCCATTTATGAAAAATATGGATAATTCCTCTTGTTTTGAAAATTACATGTTTAATTTTAATTTAAATGAAAAATACATTATTTGCTATTTTTTAATCTTTTTGCAAGTAGTGATTTCAGTTTTACTATCATATTTTGTGAAAAATATATTTTATTAAAAAAAGAGCGAATATGATCTTCAATATTTACTATAAAAAAGAAATTAAGAGGAAAATCAGTCTTTTAACTAATAAACATTTGTTGCCAACTTTAATGCTTTTTAGTGTGTCACGATATTATTTTATTTTTTATAGCATGTCACGATGTCAAATCTGATTATGTCGAAACTTCCCTAGACACGTAGATAATTTGGAATTTGTAGACAGCCTTGAGCACATTTCTTTCCAAATTTATTGACTTATTAAGCACTGGAAGAACGATAAGATAGTACCTCGACGACTTTGTCTCAGGTGCAAGGAAGCTCCTTTCGTGATCTAAGCTTTGATCATTCTCAGCTTCGAGCACGAGCAGTCTTGCAATTTTTTTTACCATCAGCATGAATGTTAAAAGAGTATAAAAAAAAAAAAAAAACTTGAGAAAATGCTGCCAAAACTTAAAATAGTTGTTTCTTCACGATGAGTCTTTAATGATTTTAAATGCATTAAAGGTTCTTGAATTGGCACTGACAAAAGGTTTTATAAATGTTGCAGAGCAAAAGAGAAATATTAACGATAGAGACTAAAGGGTTAAACCAGGATGTGTTGGACCAGGGCACAGGCCCGATACGGCCCGTAAGCTTTTCAAGGCTAGACCAGACTGGGGGCAGGCAGGCTGGCGGGCCCAAATTTGCTAGCAGAACTACCACTCCTTTATGTAAGCATCATAAATTAAAAGCAATTTAGAGTAGACCTACAAATTTTAAAGGACCAGCTTTCATCTTCTCAGCTTAAATTTTACTTCAACAAGTGTAGATAAATATGTCTGCGTAAAAGTAAACGTGACTAATACAAAGGCATGTTTGGTACACAGTATTGGACACTCGTGACTATCACTACCAGTACAACACAAGATTTCTCGCTTTTTTTTTCTTCCTTAAATACTGTCCAATACTGTACAAAACCATCTTATCAAACAAGCCACAAAGGTAAAGTTAAGCTAGACACTGTTTATAAGCAGCCTCCCTATAGAACACATCAGTGCTTACCCCACACTTTAACCTTCAGCTACAAAATTACCAACAATCTATACATGATGAAGATCGAAGAAGGCATGACGATGTACATCTTCCAGCGGTCGATCCACTCATCAGGTGGGACTATACCGAAGGTGTTTCTCATAGAAGTTTATTAACTGCATAATAAAGGAAAACAATTTAACGATATCAATCAAATTGAAGACTGTATCACAAAAGCTGATGACCAAGAAATCAAGAGATTGGAGGACTCACAAGTATAGGATTGTTGGCCTTCAAGAATTTGTTATCCACCATCACTTTAGTTCCATCAGACCTGTAGGCAGCCATGTTACTAAAGCTACTAACCCAGAAAAAGGACTTTTGTAGAGCATAAACAGATTGATATCGAAATAAAGTGCATAAGACCATTTAAGAAACCCGAAAAAAAAAAAAAGAACAACATGTTACACAATATAAAAGGATAAAAAAAGGTAAAAGGTTTTCAAAACTTCAAAGTGAAGGAACCAAGTAGCTAATTCAAATATTCACCACTGTATTATCAAAGGAACTGATTAATTCCCAATGAACCAGATTAAAGAAAAGAGCACAATAACTTTCTTAGGCGTTTTACATGTTATATGCATAACCATCAACATGAGTATTAGACGGCAAATTTTTGGGTGGTTTCTTGCGGTAAATTATAAGTCATGTCACATTGGTTCATAAAATGTCGACAATAAGTACAAAATCATGACATAAATCCAGGGGAAATGTAGGGGTGGCAAACATTAAAAAAAGAATGGTAGCTTGCACAAGACCAGTAAGTGAAAGCACTCCAACAGTAGATTAAAGCGTATTATATGAACCACGGCAATGGTTGTCCTTGACAACCAGTTTTGCCAGGTGAAAACCTTGACCATAAATATTCACCAAGCTCCAACAAGACCTCTATTTCAGTACTTGACTGTCAATCGCAAGTTCCCTCATCATTTGTCAAATTTTTACAATTCACAAGAAAAATAACTAAGTAAGCCTTTTTCCGGAGAATATTAGTAAACTAAAATTATTCTCAAGGCTTATAATAATTAATAGAGGAATTAAGGAGTACCAAGTTTTCAACATATTCAGCACAGTAAAGTAATAGCATGTTTGGTTACAGATTTAAATTTCAGCTTGTTACAAATATAGAGGTTACGAGATAGTGAGTAAACTAGCCAACACTAGAATTCACCCATTTTCTGCAATAAGTGATTTTAAGGTGTAAGCCATTACCATAGTTAAATTCCATAATTTCTATTTAAACAAACAATTCATTACTTCCAGGACTCTGAATGCTTATCACAATATACATCTACCTGTTGAGATTTTTCCACCAACATGGACACACAGTAACACACAAAAGTTCAGAAATCAATGTTAAGGTTTTGAATATACACACTAGATGTATACCAAATTAGTAAAGAAAAGTTTTTACCTTTTCTAACCCCCCACCATCCCTCACTCCCCAAAAAAGAGAGGCACATAGTAGTAAATAGAAGTACCTATCATAATCTCTTTGAGCATAAAAAATACCAAAATATATAATCTGTTCATCAAAACATCTTAAAATTTGTATCGCAGAATTCAAAACACCTAAATCACCATAGAGATACAAATTTTATTTTACCTATAATGTTCTATATATAGATGATAGATCTGAGTGAAAAGCTCAACCTGGATGAACAATCACCACACCAAGGAATTCTATCACCGTCTCAAGTGCACGCACTCAACATGCATTTATCCAATTTTGTCAATTTCATTCTCAATATTCAATAACTTTCCATGCAAACATGTCATCAGATTCATCACTGGAAAGACATTTCGAAATATTTTTCTTTCACATTCTAATCACTTTACGTGACGGAAAAACCAAAATCCCTCCATATTGTAACTTTTGCAACAATTTAAGATTTTGTAGCAGTAAGAGGAGATACAGAAAAAAGAAATCTCTAACATCCATAATTTTTTTAAAAAAAATGAGAGAACATTATTCACATAGAAGAGACTATTCTCCAATTAAAGAAGAATCAAAAGAATACACAACTTGTTATGCTAAATCAGCTACCCTGAGGAATCTGTCACAGTCCACCTCGCATCATGCGTGTAGTTAAATTAAGCAAAATGGAGAAAATTCAGTTCAGGAACCAAGAGAGAGAAGGAAATGTGTGCTCCCTCTTTCACTCTCGAGCATCTGGCAGGGCCTAGTATCGGTTTTGAGTGCTACCAATGAGCTTTGAATGGGATCAAACATGACAGCGCTTTCTCTTGTGTGGTTTCCCTCTTTACTAAGTCATTTCTATGGCATTAAGAGCAATCTCTTTAATTGCTTTGAGCCTTTGATGTTCCAATCAACTTTCCCAAAGCCTATAAGCATATATCTACACATACCTTTTTAATGTTAGTAAGCGTACCTTCAATGTTGTCCCATCAAATCTATATTCAAGGATTTGTTTAACATCAAATGAATTTTTTCAACTTCCCAGAAGAATTTAAGGGCAGTAACCACTCTATCCTCACATTGCAACATGCTTAATCCAACTTCGAGCATTCACTATCAAAGGTAGCCAGACCCATTGCATCACGTGATAAAGGCACCAACAGGCTCGACTTTGGTTTGCCAACTTATACAACTCTTGAGCCTGTGATACATGCCCGCCTTGGCAGATTTATTGATACACAAAAGGAAAACGACAAGAAGAATGGTCATTAAACAATGTAAAGTCCGAATGACAGCACTGGTATATTGGATCTTCTACTACTAGCGAAATACAGAATTCCAAGCTATAAAAGACAAACACTCCTACTGCGGTAGTTTGTCAGTGTCCGATACACCACACGGTGCGTCCCTTCTTTTTAACAAAATTCTGATACTCAAGGAACACCCCCAAACAAGCCCGGACACGTGTTCGTCAAGTCATGTTACCTGTTCGGATTTTTTCACATTATTTATAGTTTTTAATTCATAAGGAACGTGTCAGCGACATATTAGGGAAGCAAGAAGCCCTTTAATGTAAATATAGGAGTGGAATTAAAACATTAAAACATTTGTGTAAAATATTCAAAAAAATGTGAGAAGCAATATACATATGATATGTATTTTTCAGGTCGAATTTAATTATATATATATATATATATATCATATGTATTTTTCTTTTTCTGGCAGAAGCAATATATAGTTTAACCCAAAGTATCTTATTTCAACAAATAACAATTGTCTTATTCAAAATATTTCGCGTACAAAAACCTAAGCTAAAAAATATTTAATTCAATGAAAAATGAGAAAGTATAAAATATACGGTATTACATAAAAATCTATAGTTTTAAAAAATTAAATTGGCGTCCTTGATGTGTCCAACCATTTTGAAAAAGCAAGTGCTGGAGTGTGCTATAGTGGCGTGTGACTGGTATCTGTGCTTGTTCCCTTCCAAGATACATAACAATTTTTGACACCAGACAAAAATTAAATAAAATTTCTATTACCTAAATTAACTTCAAGAGCAGAAATCATATGGTATAAAGGAAACCATAAAGGCGCCATATGGTATAAAGCAATCCCAAATTACCTACAATAACAACATCATCTATAATGTGGAAAAAAAAAAAAACTAACAAAATAGGAGTAATTCATTTTCCACTCATATTTCGGCATGCTTATAAAAAAGCAAGGACACTAGTCAACCACTTATAAAAAAACTAATAAAATAGAAATTTTTCATTTAAAAAAAAACTAATTTTGGTGTGCTCATAAAACAGTCACACAGTCAAAGAATTCAAACATGCAAAAATGAAGTGAAAAGTTAAGCTACAAACCTCAGAGCCTCAAAGGTTAATGAGACTTCTTCATCATTGCTTGTTGTGGAAGTGCTATAGCTTATAGGCTTAACAATCTGAGTAATGTTGCACATTTCTTTGGAGTTGTCAAATTTATTCTTGCAATCCCGATCATTCCCCATAAATGCATGAGTTTGAAAATCTTTCTGTTCTGCCATAACACAAGTAGAAATTGCATTTTGTGTATCGTCCCTGCTGCATAATGCTAAATCTTGCTTGAACCTCTTGACTGGAAAAGATTTCCTCTTTTTAGCTCCAATGCAGCGGCCAGATTGAACTGGATCCACAACATCAGATTTAGGCAACCCATTTGCAAGGACATTTCCTCCTGTAACTAAGCCTTCTTGGGAATGATGAACACTGAACTTATTTGCATTCTCTTCACTAACCATAATTGATTCCTTTAGTTCACAAAGCTTCAGATTCAACTCATTTTGCTCATTACTTTCTCCCCTTGTTGCAGACACCATCTTAACAGCATGCTCGTTTACTTTTTTGCACATCTCAATTCCGTTCACACTGCAGACATCAGTTTTCCCTTTGCCATTCCTAACATTTAAGTTATTTAGCTGAGGATAGTTCAAAGGGTCCTCCACAATCCTGACCCTGTGCGAGGGCACATCATACCTAACAGCTACAAGAGGTTGCTGCTGCTGTTTTTTCTTCACCTGAGCATGAGTGATCCCGTGTTTGCGTTTTCGCCCACGTGACGACCTACTTTTACCTGTTATCAAACTTTAAAATACAAAAAAAAAAAAAAAAAAAAAAAAAA
>CAIGRP010010486.1:0-27942 GCA_903798385.1 Fraxinus cuspidata | reverse complement strand
AAAAAAAAAAAAAAAAAAAAAAAAAAAAATCCCAAGAAGAAAAAAAGAAAGTCACAATTAAGTATTAGCGAATTATAGAATTAGCATCCTAATTATTCCATATCTGGTTATCGAAATAGAAATAAAATCTACCTCTCTTCAAAAGCATCAACAACATCGGAACATTGCAAAAGATTCTTTAGAGGCTCCCATGTATTCTCGGCCTCTGGCCAGCCTCGCCTTTCCAAAACAATCTCACCATTTTATGAGGTACTGCACTTGGCCCTTTAATTTTCGCATTCCAGAAACCCCCAAATCATCAAACAGACACAAAATTAGCTAAAAAAGGAAGAAATTCACTAAACCTACCAGTACTAAAACCTCCATTTCATTTCTTTTAGAACCTTTCTTATAAACAGAAAATTAACAAACAAAAGATAATCTGGAAAAAATTTCCATCTTCTGTAAACCCATAAAAAGGGGAGAAATGACAGACCTTTCGGACTCGCTTTCTGCGTACGGCCTCGATCTCGTAGTACCCATCAGCAAGCTTCAAGCGCTCAGCCTCAGCCCCCGCCTCAGGTTCTTCGATTTGCAGGTTTTCGAAGTGATCATAGTCTTTTTCAGTCTCGGAGTCTTCATCTTCATCTTCGTCTCCATCAATTTCTTCTTCCAAAGTCCACTCCGTGTCTTCAAAATGCTCAGTTTCCTCTGGTTGCACCTCCTCCGCAACTCCTACACCGTCGTAACCACTCACGGTGACAGTATGGTTAGAGGGTGATGGAAGATTAGGCTGTACGGACTCCGTACTGAGTTTCTTTTTCCCTCCTTTCATTCTCTCTCTTTCTCTCTGCTCGTTTTAAGATTCTTTCTTGTTTTTGCAGTGTACACCGTGTCGTTACCCTTAAGGAGTAGATACTCTATTTCTTTGTTAGGACAGATCCTCGGAAGGGGTGAATTCTTGTTGTTTACTGTGTTTTCTATGGGAATTGAAAGGCCGTGTTTGACAAGATTCTGGCAGAAATCCACCCCACAGGCTACGGCAATTCGGCATAGCAATTCATTCTATTTCTTTTTGGAGAATTATATATTTACTATTTAACTTGTTAGCTTTTTTGTAGTGATTATCAATTGAATTGTTTTAAGGATTTAAGGTCGACTAGAAATTGTCATTTCTTGACATCAAATTTTGCATCACTGATTTTTTTTTCCTTCTATATGTCTACGTGCTTATGTAGTTCTTGCAAAATGGATTGTGTTCTCGTTTTATAATTCTTCATATTTTGTTCGCTTGATGAGAAAGTATATACAATAGTTAAGAATCTTTACGGGAATCAAGATATAATGTCAAAAATACGTAAAACGTGTTGCGAATTTAATTCCCTTTGCGAATCTAGGAAAAAGCTTATGGCAAATTACCTTATTTTTTCATAACTGGGTTAATTTGTATCCAATGCCGTCGAAATATTTAAATTCTTCTTCTTCAAGTCATCCTCCTCCCTTTAATGTAGTCGAGTCACCGCTCTCTTTTCTAGTTTCGTCGCCACCCTTTGATGTTGTCGTGTCATTCCTTTCTTTTTTCATTCTTTTTCTTAGAACTTAGAAGTATAAAAATTCTCCAACAATGACTACTTGAAGAATTTGCAAAAGTTATTTTAGGAAATTGAGCACTTGAATTGCCAAACACTCTTTATAATTAATTTTATATTGAATTCTTGTAAAGTAGTTTTGGGCGTAAAATATCGATAAGAGCTATCTTGCTACAAAATGTAAGATTTGGAGATCCATTTATAAAGGAAATTGAGAGAGCAGCTGTAGAATACAATTTTTCCATATTGAGTAATTCAAGTTCTATTTTTAAAGTATACGATTTTTCTTTCTTTGTCATATTAAACATAATAATGTATATTATACAAATATATTTTTCACTTTCTTAAGTTGATTTTTTTTTTTTAGTGTGTGTGTGAATAAATATACAACACTCATTCCTAGAACAACTCTCTATTGTGACTATCCGTCAACCGCTTTTTTAGAGGTTGTGTATGATTCTTTCAAATACTTTAAAAAAGCATCATTCAATAGCGTAATTGATAAGCATATGGTGTACCTTCTCATTTCTTGATCGATCTTTCTCTACCAAATAGAACGGGAGCTTTCCTTTACTCGAAGGTGATCATCCTTTCACTTAATGTCATGTTTCAAAATTGATTTGTGGTCCATCCACCAAGAGTAATCGAATCATAGTTGACGATGGAAGCGCGAAAGTGTTATGCACATAGCCTGATGAAGACAACAAAGGAATTATTTAGAAATCAACAAAAAATACATATGAAACATATAAGTTCATTGACGAGTTTCTAAATTATATAATGCCTAATTCAAAATTACAACCAACCAAGTTCAACAACTCTTTCTATGATAAACATTCTAAATGAATATATTGCAGAAATAAAAAAGGTCACTTTGAAATTCATGTCCAATAACGAGAGGGTATTGACAATATAAACCATAGTTATAAAACCCGGCCCGACGCGGTTGGTTGGTCAGGCCGGGAAATCGGTGACCAGGGCCTTTGTCCGGGTCGGATATATTAATTTAATAAGAATGTGCATGACTCGGTCAAAAATCGACTTTGAACGAGTTAACCGATGGTTTTGACCGAGTTAACTCGGCCGGTTTACCAATTTTCAAAAATGCCTTTTAAATTTTTGGGGGTCCCTCTAAGTAAAATAGTTAGTTCATCACCATTGGAGTTGTAGAGTACTTCAATATTTTTTTTTTGTGCAATAAGTTATATGTATCCAATGATTAAAATTTATATGTTTTCTAAAAGTATTTTTAATAAAAACTTTGGTCAAACCTTTTACTTTATTTTATAAACCTAAATAACTAGTGAAAAATAACTTTTAAAAAATATAATTTGTCTAAAAAAAATTTTAATACTTTAATTTTTTTTATAAATTCTTATGCAATGACCCACTGGTCCCACCATTGACCCACCAGTTTAACCATTAACCCGAGATCCAGTACTTTGTCGGGTGAATGTCCGGATCAGGTCTAATAACTATAATACAAACGTAATTGTCCTTTATTTTTTGAAAAAAAAAAAAGAAATCTTTTAAAATGTTCAAATAGATAGAACCTACCTGGTCAGGACTAAATTGTTATAAAGTTAAAAATTTAGAACTTCATTTACAACATAAGCTAAATATATGGACCGACGTTGCAATTTTTCCAAAATAAATTGGCAGCACCGGGCTGAACATACGAAAGGGCGATTCAATTCAGTAATTTCCCAACAACTCCCAAAACCCAGCAAGAATCCAATGTCGACTCCATCTAGGTTTTTCCGAGGATGCCGAGCCTTGTTTTACGCCTCCAAATCCGCCGCCGCTGCCGCTCCCAATCCCGCCGTTGCCACCTCCAAAAAAAATCCCGCCACCAGTACTGCCACCGCATCTTCAAAGGCAAAAAAGAAGCCGCCGCCGTCTCCTACTGCTGGGATTCTGAAGTCAACACCGGTGTCGCCAGCACTCCAAAGCTTAGTTGGTGCCCCGGAAATCTCTCGTGCAGGTGCTGTTAAGAAAATCTGGGAATATATCAAGCTCCACAATCTCCAGGTATTTGTTTTCCTCTTCGTTTTTTTTTTTTGAGCATTTCTTCTGTTTTTCCGTCTGTCTAGTTGTATTTTAACCATGCTAGTAAGAAAAGGAAAATAACTCTAACCATCGCTTTTCGCTTCTCCATGAATGTGTGATTTAGGTTTTTTTCTCGATTCATCGATTGTATTTAAGATTTCAAGTTGGGTTGTTCTTGGTTAAGTCTCTGTTTATGTTCTTTGTTTTTTTTTTTCTGATTGTTGGAAATTAGGTTTTAGCCAAAAGTCAGAAAAGAAAGAAAGAAAGAAGAAAATTATCGGAAAGCCTTGATTTATTATTGTTAGTGGTGATGGGTTTTCTATAAAAAAAAAGCAAAAAAGAAAAAGAAAAAAGAAAGCATAGCTGGGACTGGTATGAAATTTCATTTGTGTACTCCACTTGTATGTGCTGAGTATATTAGAGTTTTATTTTTGGATTATGCTATTTGTACATAAAAATGGTGCATAAGTTGACTGTGTTTTAAACTCGCAAATGGTAGCATGTCACGTGGCATTGTGTAATCCCTTATATAAACCTTTATGTAGGTCCTCTATTTTTTCTTTGTTTCACCTTTTGATAATTCTTTTGAATTTCTAATTTCATTGAGGTAAAGAGGCTTAAGTAAAGAACACACAAACTGGCCATTGTGCAAGAGAAAATAAGATGGTAGCAGAATTGGGTGAAAACAGTTGGAAGAACCTTAGCAATTATTTTTTTTTCAAAAAAGGCATTTACCTCATAAATGTGTGATCTGAGTTGAAAATGTAGCCGGAAATGTTATATTAACATTGACATCCCACCTTCTTCCCCTTATGGCATTTGAACAATATGATTGTTTCATGTTTCTTTTATCTTCTTCTCCTCCTGTTATTTCCGAGATCCCCGCAGAAAGTTATGATTTATAGTTTCTATTCTAAAAGTATGCTTGATTGAATCTTGATTCAAGGAGATGGAAAAAAAAAAAAATTGGATAGAAAATGGTTTTACTCCTGTTATGTAGAAATTCAACCAAAAATACTTAATTCACTGCCATATGTAAGTTTCATTTACATTCTTTTGCATTTTTTTAACATTAAAACAAGTAGAGTTAATGTTACAAATATGGGCTGAGATAACATTTCTAAGAGCTAAAATTGTTGACTATAATCTACTTGGGAATATGGTTGATCTTGGAAAAGAAGAAATAAAATAGAATTATATTATTCTTCTATTTCTTTTATCCATTTTGTCCTGTTGGGATGACACTAGTGTCTTAATGAAACCCTGTCCGGAGCAAAACCTCGTATTTAAACTAGAATCTGGACATTTTCTGGTAAGAATCCATGCAAGTTGCTTCATCCCACTACATTGCACTAAATTCGTTCAGGAGGTTGAACTTATAAATTGGAGAGTCAACAATTGTCGAACTTTGACCTGCTTAACCTTTGATGCTGGTGGGACTTTTCTACTTGCGAAGATAAGCTATATATATCTAAAGCTTTCTGAATTTTTACGTCTATAAATATTTAATGGGTTTAAGGGACCTTCAAAAATGTGTTATTTCAGCAAATATTAGTATTCCTAGAGGGTCCTAATGACAGCGAGCATGCCCTAGAAATTGAAGATTTAATTAATGGGATGCTGTGGAAATGAAGAAAATTATCTAAGTTTATGAAGATGTTATATATAGTGTGTACAGAGGTTTCATTTGTAGCTCCTAGCCCTACGTGAATTGAATTATATCAAGAATCGTAATTTGGATCCAAGAAATGTTTATGAGGGCATTTCGCATCAGCCAAATCGGCTGGTGAGCAATTTTACTTTTGTGATTCCAAGGAAATTCTTGTAAATTTTGTATGTATTGGGGAACTATATGGTTTACTTTAACTTAGTTGCACTTAGAGGCCCTTTTACTTTATATATTCTATGGGTATCAGTGTCCTGACATGACTTGGCGTTCGCTAGCCTAATTAACCTCTTCTGTATTACCCTCTTTATTGAAATTCAATATCATCTCTTGCCACTAATCAATTAATCTATACGCATTTGCACATTACACTCCAGATACACTGAAATTGATGCTTCATATGTGATACAGCCATACATAGGCAGTGATACTTCTGGAAGGATCATTTTTAAACGTAAGGGAAAGAGTAGTAGCACAACGTTAGCGATAAAAAAAAAAAAAAAATCCACTTTTGAAGTAATGCAATATTTATTAGCTTATAATAGCTTATTTCATTATGTGTGCACAGATGTGTAAATTTTTAGGTTTATTAACTTCAATTCATATATGCATTTTCTGATATTCACCATACTCTCGATGCTCTATAAAATGTCATTTTAGACTAGCTATGACAAATTAAAGTACATTTTGTGTTGATAGATCATTAAGCCACACTAACACATATTGTCCTAATGCACTCTTATGTACACTCCCTAAATGCATGTTCTGTTGATGTCAACTTATTAACTGTCTTCTTTGGTGTACTTGTACAAGTTTATGAATGTTGTTGCCTGCAGAACCCCAATAACAAGAAAGAGATCTATTGTGACGACAAGCTGAAATCACTATTTGAAGGAAAGGATATAGTGGGGTTTCTGGAAATTGGAAAGTTGCTGTCGAATCATTTTGTGAAGACTAAGTAACTTCTTATTGCTGGTGTGGGATTTCTGTGCAGTTCTGTATTAGGGAAGTACTGAACTTGTTAACACCTTTTAGACGTCACTTGTAACTTGTAAGCTCATTCTGAAGCACTCTTTGGATCAGTAATGTTTCTAATTGGATGTCTTCTAGAAGTTTAGGACAATGTATTGGTGTGCTTTTATGTGTTTCTTGTTTTGTTTCGTGCACATAACTACCTGAAGGCTTTGGTTGTGTTTATTTTTTTGGGTAAAAATACATTGGCAGTCACTTTTTAGTGAAATTTAATGTTGGCTCACTGAACATCACCTTGTTTCGAATTGGTCTTTGGCTTTAAACTTTGTTGAGACGTGGTTACATCATCAATTTTCTGTTAGTTTGACTAATGGAAAAGTTGATTTGGCACTACAAATATTTGCCAACTAGACTGCCACGCTAGCTCATTTGCTTGTCAAACCGACGAATAGGGACGAAATGGCCGAATTGAAACATAGATTAACTTGGCAAACAACTTGACATACAATTTAAGTTCAAAGATCCTCTCAAAACAAAATGAAGTTGAGTGATGCCATGGATGGCAAGGAACATCGAGAATGCTAGAAGGATGGCACTCCCTCGTTAATTTAGGACTTTCTTTTGTAGATTTTAATTTGTTCATCGTGGTACAATTCAGAATGTTGACAGACAACCCAGTCACTAATAAGATGGACACACTTGAGTTTATTTTGTAAAATTTAACCACCCATTAAATACATTATCTTCGTTTTAACTTTAAGCAGTAAAAAGGACTGTTATTTTGAAAGTATGTATTCACTCTCGGTAACATGCACAAAAACGTATTCATATATTATTATTATTCCTAAATTTGACTTGGCATTTTATGGCCTACTTTAGGGCTATGATTTGGTTCTTATAACTATTTCAAAGTATTTAAAACGAGCTCTCCTTGTTAATGTGGTGACTTGGACAAGAATCTACAACGCACTAGAACGTCATTTTTGACTATCCTTTACTCTGACAGCATCTAAGGTTCCTCGAACATTGTGATATCTTACACCGGGTTAAATTGGGAGAAGCTGTAAGTATTATTACAGGACAGTCGATTGGAGAAACTACAGAATCAACGTTGATGATCATCATTACACATTTACACATAGATTAACCATTAAACCAGTAGAACCCAAACCATAATAAACGTGAGCTTTACCTCCTATTTTAGCCTCCATACATTAACCACCCAAAAACACAAAAAGAGACAAAAGCGGGAAGAAATCAGGTGTTTAATTCTCACTCCAGAACCAGATCAGAAATCAATTCCTTGAAGCTGCTATCTTTAAATACAAACAAAACCCTTAAATACTGTTTCAGTTCTACTCCAGAAGTCCAAAAACAGTACCCCAACACAGCCACGATTCCAATTCAAAGCAACCCACATAACCAATTTCACTCTAAACAGCCTCAAATCTTTCTAATTCCAAAAATCAATGTGTAATTAATATAGAATCTAAATACTGTTGGAAAATTGGCTTAATAGGGCTAATTTTGGCATTATTTTGAGTGGGATCCGTTCGTTCATTTTGAAAAATCAAAGTTGGTTTGTGTTCCCATCCGTGTAAATATCGAAATCATACATTTACTTGCCAAAAATGATAATCGGGTGAATGATAAATTGAAGCTCAAAGTGATAAATGAAATATGTTTTGTTGTATTGGAGGAAAACTAATTCAGGTTGTCACACATAGGAAAATGATAAAGATCATGATCATGTTATATATGATTACACGGATAGTTGTAGAAAGGAAGATTGTATCGAGTTTTTGTACTTTGTCATATAATTGTGAACTTACGTAATGTGTGGTTAAAATATTATTTGACTTTGACCCTTAAAAATAAGAAATTTACAATATTTTTCAAACATGAATACAAAGATAAAATTAGGAAAAAAAAAAAAGAAACTTTCACATGTTGTTTTCAGAAAAAAGTAAAAGAGTTGAGTAAATTAACATACTATTAAGTATTAATGAACAAATTTTAGAATACTGGCCTGGCCAAACAACTTTATATTAAAGATCACTTGTAGTATGTCGATTTTGCATTGCTTCAGATACGTTTCATACAAAATATTAAACATAATTCAACTACCAAACAAACCTTAAACTTGAGTTTTAAACCAAAATTTGGATTAATAATCTGATTTATTTCGTTTTATCTTTTATTTTTCCACCTTTAAAAGAATAAATTCCCATTATCGATAAAATTTATAGTTTATTATATCGTTTATAAAGCATTTTGCGTTGCATGAATGGTACAAAACATAGGGAACACAAAGTTTATACATGCATTTGAGTAGTTTCGGTCTGAAGTTAATGAAAGATGGGAGATGGAAGGGATAAGCATTATAGTGAGAATAAAGGGCTATTTTGTCTTCTTCCTGCGTATGCTGCCGGAGCTAGTCATCACCCTCCAACCCATTGGGGTTGCCACCGCCCTCCGCCATCTGGCTATCCTCCGCCGCCGTGTGTATACCCGTCGGCAGGTTATTCTCCTCCTGCAGTCTCAAACATTTGTTTATCGAAATTACTATTATCAACTTTACACGAGGTTTATTTTTCAAAACGACAATTTCTATCCTAAAACTGTACTAAATAGTGAGGTGAACCTGAATCGACTAGTTAAAGATAACCCTATCCTTGTTTATTTTGAACATGTTAGACTCCTATGGAAATAGAAAAGGTAAGAGCTTGATTGTTTATGCTCGAGCGAGATGATCCAGTTCTCTCTAAGCATTCTTGTTCATCTAACTACTAATAAAAGAAAATTTCTATATTGCCAAATCTATACATACACATCTCGTGTATGATTCCACGAACTTTCCATTTACGAAGTTTTTATTTTAGCAAATGTAAATAGCTTGCTTAAGTAATAAATTCTATAACATTTGTTTCGTGGGTAGAAAAAAACGAAGAGTGGTCTTTTTCTTTCAATTAAAACATTCCATTTCAGCCGAAAGGCAAAACACAATAACTTAAAACTATGTAAATTTTGATAGATATTAATGAACGATGGGAATCCTAGCCTCTCTTGCCTTGATGGCTAGGAACTCAAGTTCTTCCCACGGGGTTATGGGTTCAAGATTGGTTCACCTGCAAAATAAAGGGTTATGCTACATGTATACTATTTTTTTTACCTAATATTTTACCTACACTCACAATAGGGTGTGTGGACCACACATTTGAGAGTTTTTTATTCACGCGGGCCCCACACGCATATGAGAGGGTGACATATTTTCGATAACCCCCATTCGGTACAAATAGAATTATCCCGAAATAAAATATCTCCCCCCTTTTGCATTAGGCCATTCAATTTTATATTTCAACTTTATCTAAACTTTAATTTTACCTAAAAGAAGCAAACAATGTTAAAAAATCCCACAAATTTAGCATGTTGAAATTCGAATCAAGAAGTTATTACAACGAAAGAATAAATTTGCACATTTTTTTCATGGACGGGGCACGGATGCAAACATGTATATATGCAAAAGAGTGCATACAAATTCAATATTAGTCAAAATACTTGATCAGAAAAGAGGAGGTATTGCCAGCCAAAGTTCTTCTCCCCATCATATTCCATTGATCAATATAAGAGGCAATGCTAATGTTTGAACACTAGAGACGAGCAAAACAAGATTTCATGGCTAATCCTAGACGACTTTAAAGGCATTAAGTATGCTTGCAAGAGGTGCAAATGAAGTAAAAGTAAACCTGCATACTGAACAGCAGCGCAGAACGAGAACTATTCCATCAAACTCCGAAGGATATCAAAGAAATCTTGTCATTTGAGCAGTAAAATTATATAGTGACCTTAAATCTAATCAAATGGGAACAAGTCACAAAAGCTCGGCATTCGAAAGCGATCCTTCAAAAAATGATGCAATGATGCCAATACACACGTATTAGAAAATGTGCTTAGAAGGTTTCTATACAACATCATCGATATTGCATCTTGATCTTGTGAATCTTATTTGGAATAATTCAATCTTTAACATACTTTGTGCAATTGAAATTCTATGATCTACAATTTATCACGCAATGAGCTAATTCTGCTTTCTAATCACATGAAAACTCTATTCCACACTAGGCTTCCCTAAAATTTATTTAACAATTTGAAAGAAGATTCAGGAAAAAAAATCATAACAAACACGGACACAAGTAATGATATGTAAATGCAATCTAGCAGATCAAAATTTCTAGCTTCCATAAAAATTTACCTCGAATAAAGACAGCAGTTCAAGTTCTATAAAAAACATGACAAGAAATAAACAAGAACCATCTTTCTAATCCTTCTTTTCACCCGCCTCTACTTTCGGTTTTTTAGCTGTAGCCTGTGAATACAAGAAAGTGCCAAATATGGCAATAGCCGATCCAAGTGCATTCAATGGCCTAACCGGATTCCTGAAGACCAAAACAGTAGCGATGATTACCACCACTCTCTTCATAGTGTTTCCGACCGAGAATGTAAGCGGGCTAATGTCGTCAAGTGCTTGGTATGACGATTGATTATATAGATGGTAAAACACTCCAGATAATATCACCCATAGGTAAAATGTCAATGGTTTTCCAATACTTGCAATAGCTTTATCATACCCTGCAACCCATTGAGACCCTTCCACAAAAACAGCCACTGGAAATAGATAGAGCAATGAGATAATACTAATCCATCCATACAAATTCAATCCATCGACTTCCTTGAAATTCTGCAAACTCTTTTTCGAGTAAATGTTTCGAAGTACAAATCCAACATTGCTTATCATAGCACCCCACAGTCCTCCAAAATTGAAGGAAACTTCAGTGACAGCAGCCAATGAGCAACCAAAAACAATTGGGAGAATTGAAAGCCACACTTTTAATGGATATGAATCACCAAGAAAAGATGAAAACACCACTGAAAAAACAGGCTCTGCTGATTTAATTACATGAGTGAAAGAAACAGCCACTTTTGAGAATGAAACACATGCTGAAATGTGGCCTATCGTGTGGAAAAGTGAAGGTCCAAGAAGTGCAACAATAAAGGACTTATTAATTTTGGGGCAAGGCTGAAGCTTTAGAGACCATAGAATAAACATCCAAACAGATCCACAAAACAACTGAAATGATGCAAGAAGCCATGGATATGGGAAAATATTCAACACCTTTTTATTATAAACGTTGAAAACTATGTTCTGAAAGTACCATAGACCAAAAATAAGAGCTAACTTCAGATTCTTGTTTGGCTTGGAAACTTCGATTTCTCCATCTGGGTTGGCTTCTTGTGGGGATCCAGAGGCTGCTTTGGCTGAAAATCTTGATGAAAATCCAACGGGGGTTGTCAATAATTTTCCAAAATCTGATCTTGATTTGGAGATCTGGCACAAGGGTTCTTCAGAATGCCTACATAAGACTCCAATATTAATTTTCGAAGTGGGTTTTTTAAATGGATGAAAGGCAAACTGTGGATTTTTGTGTCTGTTCACAAGATTTGGATCCAAAAGTGATGCATTTATGGGATACTTATGACTGGATTTAGAGAAAGTGATATTTGAGGAAGGAAAAAGATTCAAAGACAACATTTTCAGAGTAAAACGAGAGAAGAAGTCGAGGATTCCTCAGAGAGTGCAACTGAAAAGTGAAAAAGCCAGAAATTCGAGGGTTCTCGAGGAGTCGAAGTTGGCTATTCAATATCAGTCGGCAGGTTAAGCCGTTAAGGTTTGGAGTATTTTTTTTTTACTAATCTTCTTTTTTCATTTATTAACATATTTTTGGTTTTTTTTTTTTGAAAAAAATCTTTATTTTATTTGAGAATATCGCACGTGTTCGAGACAAGTAATAAAGAGGGGTAAGTGACCGCAAATTCGGATTAATTCAGGTGGCGAACCAGGAGGAAGGCTGCCACTTTTTAAAATTAATCGGACGAAAATTGTACACCTGATTTATATAAAAAAATAATAATAAATAAAGAGGGGTAAGTGATCCTAGTTGGTAAGATTGTACTTAATATTGTAGTAGTTACGTCATCATCTGAATCCATAATTGTACTCACCTAGTACTTGTTTGGTAAAGTCTATAATTACTTATAAGTGAATGGTTGGTATGCTGTCAAAATTTCTCATCTTTCCTTTGCCCAAGATTTCACAGTACCCGTCTCTTGACATACCTTTATTCTCATGTATGTAAATTTCAAATTAGGATCATCTATTGTCCTAAATTTAGGTAACAATATTCTTCGTCAATTGAGTACAAAAGCAAACCCACTATTCCCCTGGAACTCAAGGATCACTAGCTATTTTAAGAAAGGTGATGTGAAGAATGCCCGCAGACTGTTCAATGAAATGCCTCAAAAGAATGTAGTGACTTGGAACTGCATGATTTCAGGGTATGCCAAAAATGGGATGGTTTGCGAGGCTCGTAAAGTCTTTGATTTGATGCCAAGTAAGAATATAGTATCATGGACCGCAATGTTAAGCGGGTACGCAAAGAATGGAAGATTAGAAGAGGCGCGGAGATTGTTTGATGCGATTGAAGATAAGAATGTGGTTTGCTGGAATTCCATGGTTTCTGGGTATGTAAGTAATGGGAGATTGGAGGAGGGTAGGGCATTGTTTGATGTGATGCCAGTGAAAAATGACGTCTCATTCGCGATAATGATTGAAGGGTATTTTCAAAATGGAGTTATGAGGGAAGCCAAGAAATTGTTTGATGAATCTCTGAATAAAAGCGTGTTTCTTTGTAATGCTATGTTGGCAGGTTATAGTGAAATGGGGTGTGTTGAGGAGTCGTATGGTTTGTTTGTGAGAATGTGCAAACGTGATTCAGCTTCATGGACTAGTATGATAACATGTTTCTTCAGAGTGGGGGACATAGAGAGAGCTAGGAAATTGTTTGAGGAGATGCCCGAGAAGGATGTAGTGGCCTGGACTGCAATGATTCGGGGTTATTTGAATTATAATAAGATTGAGTTGGCACAAGAATTATTCAATAGAATTCCAGACAAGGATGTTATTGCATGGAACTCAATGCTTGTTGGCTTTGTTGAGAATGGAAAATTCCATGAGGCTCTTGATCTATTTACTAGGATGCCCGTGCGGGACATAGTTTCGTGGAATTCAATACTATTTGGATATGTGCAACAAGAAGATATGAGTAGTGTTTACAAATTTTTTGAAGAGATGCCTAGGAAGGATGAAACATCATGGAACACTCTGATATGTGGATACCTTGGTGAGGAAGCATTGCTTTTGTACATCCAGATGTTGCAAAACGGATTTAAGCCGAATCAGGTTACGTTATGTACTGTGATATCTGTTTGTGGTGTTCATTCGATACAATTGTTTGGAAGAGGGATGCACAACTTTGTGGTCAAGAGTGGTTATGAAATTGACAGAATGATAACATGCTCATTGATTTCCATGTATTCTAGATGTGGCTTCATGCGTGAGGCCTATTCAGTATTTGAAAAGATGACGAATCGCGATACTGTAGCATGGAATGCCATGATTGTGGCGCAAGCATATCATAATTCTGCTAAAGAAGCCCTTAATCTTTTTTCTCGCATGATTCAATCTGGATCACAACCCGACCATGTTACTTTTCTTGTACTCTTGACTGCCTGTGCTCATTCTGGACTGGTCAGTGAAGGCTGGGAATACTTCAGTTTAATGGAGCAGTGGAATCTGATACCTAAACCAGAGCACTATGCAACCATGGTTGATCTTCTTGGTAGATCAGGCTTGCTTGCTGAAGCTTTTGAGTTAGTCAAGAAATTGCCTGTGGATCTTCCAGCATATGCCTGGGAAACATTACTTAGTGCTTGTAGAGTCCACGAAAACTTTGAACTAAGCAATTTTATAGCTCGGAAACTTTTAAGCTCCCAACCTTCTAATGTCAGCATGCATGTGCTTCAATCGAATATATATTCTGTACATGGGATGTGGAAGGATGCGGCACGCATTAGAGCTATGTTGAAGCAACAACAATTAAAGAAAGAATTGGGATGTAGCTGGATTGAGATAAATGGTCACGTCTCTTGCTTTTCTTATAATGACAAATCTCATACTCAAAGCGAAGACATATACAGAGAGTTAGTGAGGCTTGCTGTAGTCGTTCAGGAGGTTGGGGCGTAGATGCATCGAGGCTTCCTTTTCTGTTCTTTCTGCAAAAATCTTCATTGCATAACCTTGTGATTATATACGTGCTATTAAAAGATAATCTGATGCATCTGCATAGAGTTTGGATTTTTCAGGACGACTCAATTCTGTGAATGCAAAATTGGTTGTCATGCACAATTCTTTTGAGGTCCGTAAAATGCTTATGCAAAGGCTGGCTCTTGGTAGGAAAGCAGCTCCCTGAGCTTTGCGAACAAAAGAGTAAGTTCAGATGATAAAAGTGATTTTTGCAGGTGGATTAGAAGCTGACAGGGAGAGAAGTTTCTGAATATTTATCAGGCAAATGGTGAAAATTGTATAGACGAATCTCTAAACCATAGTTCACTTGTAACAAAAGCTTTCATGGTTGCATGCCCATATGCAAGCAATCAGGTAAATTGCTCGTTTTCATCATACCTAAAGCTTCTTCTTTGGCTTGTAATGTTTATAATAACATTTGAAAATCGATATTGGTGCATACTACACTCTTTCTTCCTCAAAGTCTCCACCTTAAGCCTGGTAGAATCAGACATAATTTAAATTTGTGCTTTGCTGCCACCTCAGCTATAGTTTGGGCGGACATAATTTATCAACTTGACCTTACATTTGCTAGATTGCTGATGCTTTAAAGAAGTTACTAAGAGTCGTTTCATAATGAGCGTCTGAATGTGTGAAGTAGCTTGTTTCTACTAATAGCATGAGAATTCTTCTTGTGAATGAAAATATTGCCGTATATTTTTCTTCTCTTTATTGGTTCTATATACATCGTATTTCAGTTTCTTTCTTTCCTCTTCTTTTGCAGTTCTCTATGTTTTGAGTAAGCCATCAGATGGCGTTTATCTTATTTTGGACTGTAGCATGGAGAAAAAGCTCTTGAAGCCTGACAAAGAATACATAGTTGAAAAATATTGTTGCGAGTTTGAATTGCAAAAACCAGAGTTAAAGAGTTCGTGTTCGAGGGCAAATACAAGATCTTCGACATCTGCAAAAAGGGCTTGTGTATGAGACAAGTTGCAGCAGTCATCATCTCATGGAAAGTTCTTACACAGGATTACTGAATGAAAGCCTAAATAGTACGTGGATCTTTTATGGATATGTGAGTGTATACATTTGTAATAGGGTATAAAAGCCTTAAAAATTCCTATTTATTATTTGTTTGAGTACACAAAATCGTCGTAGAATTTTCATATTTGTTTTCAAACACATTCATTCTTTGTCAATGATTTAACAATCTGTATCTATCTTCTTAAACTGCCAAGTTTTTGTCTCTATTTATACAATTAAAAAAATAATAATAAGAAAGAAAAGAATAGGAACATGATGCAGAGCCGCAACTGGTAGGAGAGCACAATCAAGTCCTTTATGACTTGGGAACACATTTGGATATTCACACCAAGCACGATTCGTTTGGACCTTATCACGAGAATCTTAGGTCTATCCTTGTGTTCAAGCGATTCTTTGCATCAGATTATGTATCCAATATTAAACATGTAACATCATGATTGTGATCATCGCCAAATTTAATCCCAAGATTCATATGCTTGGAGCGGTGTGAAGCGTGGAGGCCAAGTTTTGGACTAAGTGAACCTAAGCACAAAAAAACGTTTTCTTATTTTAATAATATTTTTAAAATTTTAATTCAATCTAAAAATTATTTAATAATTAAAGAAAAAACGTAAGAAAGTGTGCCTATGCGACTAGGCCAGAAAAAATAAAATCTAATAAAAAAGAAAAAAAAGTGCGAGCAAGGCGTTTTGTACCCACTTCACGCTTATGTGCCGCTTTTTAGAACACTGATTTGGAGGTTTATCTCAAGAGTTAGTTAATTACTCATGTCTCATATTGTCAAGATGTAACGGAAAGTCAACGGCATCTTACATTTTTGGGACGAGGTGGTTGATGAATTTTCCCACCCCGGTGGCTCTCATGGCCTTGACTATCCTCACATTCCATTACAACCACGCCAAAGATGAACGTGTTTTCCGTAACTTTGAGAAATACTCTGGTATAGGCTCCAAATGATGCACTCCTCACCATCATAACTGTCCTCATCGACCCATTGTATCACCTCTAAATAGGACCATCGTTGCCGCAGCAATAAGCTTTCATGCAATTGTAGAGGTAGGTTAGGAACCAAAATATCCATGGGAGCCAATCAAGATCAAAGCAACAATGGGAAACCAAGGCTGGGGAATGTTTGGCAAGAAAACATAGAGAAGAAAAGTTCCACCAGTTATTACACAAAGGCAGAGAAGAGAAGAGGTTAGAGGAAACCTAATGTCTCCTCTTCCACCCTCGGTGGCTTTTTAAGTCCGCTGTCAAATCCCAAGGCTCAACCCCGGACCGGAGATGGAAATAAGGAATATCTCTTTTCTATTTTTTTCCCCTATTTTTTTTGTTGATTTGAGATGCATCTATTCAAAAATCTCTCTCTATATAACTGTGTATATGTATCAATGGAAGAATGAAACAATAGTAACATCGAAAATGGGTGATAGTTTATGATGTACAAATGAAATGACATGTCTAGTCGAAAACAACTAAATAATTTACAAATATGTATTTATTATCATTGAATAATGTAATATGTGTTACTAAAAATGATAATACGAAAGAAATGAATGGCGGATAAGTAAATAATAGTTTTTATGTTAACTTTTGAAAAATAGATTATAAGTTACTTTTAATGATTCTCATATTTTGATGCACTTAGTTTGAGAAATTAATTTATAAGTTAAATAAATAAATAAAAGTATTATAATGCATATTGCATAGGCTTATATTCCATTGCCATCATTTTACTTGAAAATTCTTCACGAGATGATAAGTTATGTTTCTGCGTCAAGTTTCACACGCTTGCACACCCAGTACTCTAATAATTCCCAAGATTTCTCATTTTTCCATAAACTAAACTCCTGCAAATCCATTAAAGAACTCAAACAAATCCATACTTTAATTATCAAAACAAGCCCATCTCTCCGTACCCAACAAATTTTGTCCACAAAAATCATATCTTTATCTGCTTCCATATTACAATTTACAGATTTCAGCTACATTTATACCCTTTTAGTGAGATTACCCGTCCCAGATATATCAGTGTATAACGATATTATTAAATACCTTTCAGGTTCAAGGAGTAAGAAGAGTTCTTCAATTGCATTGGTTTTGCATTGCGAATTGGTTGAAAAAGGCTTGTTTGGTGATAATTACACGTACCCTTTTGTTCTCAAAGCGTGCGCCCAGTTGTGCGCGCTGAGAGAAGGGGAAATGGTGCATGCCCATGTGATTAAAAATGGATATGTGATGGATTTGTACGTGGTCAACACGTTGATGCGGTTATATGGGGTTTGTGGGAGAATTGGGGATGTTAGAAAGGTGTTTGATAAAAGCCCTCACTGGGACTTGGTTTCCTGGACTACTTTGATTCAAGGGTACGTGGATAATGGGTTATGGCAGGAAGGGGTTAAGGTGTTCTTTGATATGTGTGAAGCAGATTATCGAGCCGATGAAAAAATGATGGCTGTCGTGATTTCTGCTTGTGCTAAATTGGGGGATTTGAGCTTGGGGAGGAAGTTGCATGAGTATATATGCAATCAAGGGGTAAATGTTGATGTTTATGTTGGGAACTCAATGGTGGATATGTATTTGAAATGCGGTGATATCGAATCTGCTCACAAGGTTTTTAATCAGATGCCAGTGAGAAATGTGGTTTCTTGGAATTCTATTATTTTGGGGCTGGCAGAGAGTGGGGATTATGAAGAAGCCTTGAGGGTGTTCCGCAAAATGCAAAGAAAAGGAATTGAGCCAGACGAGGTTACTCTAGTTGGTGTACTCAATTCATGTGCTAATCTCGGGGTACTTGAATTGGGGAAGTGGATTCATGCTTATGTGGATAAAAATCAAATTGAAGTAGACGGGTTTATTGGCAATGCTCTTATCGATATGTATGCGAAGTGTGGAAGCATAGATGACGCCCTTGAGGTATTTGAAGATATCAATCGTAAAGATGTTTATACATATACCACTATCATCGGAGGGTTAGCCATGCACGGGAAAGGGGAAACAGCGCTTAAGCTGTTCTCTGAGATGTGTGAACTCGGCATACAGCCAAACAAGGTGACATTCATTGGCATTCTGACAGCATGCTGTCATGCAGGACTTGTGGACGAAGGCCATAGGCATTTTGCAGAAATGTCTAAGTTGTATAACATAAAACCTCAAACCGAGCACTATGGTTGCATGGTCAACCTTTTGGGTCGAGCAGGGTTGATAAATGAGGCTGCTGAGTTTGTCGAAAACATGCCTATCAAGCCTGATGTGCTGATTTGGGGATCATTGCTTGGAGCTTGCAGGATCCATGGGAAACTTGACCATGCAGAAAGAGTAATGGAGAAGTTTGTAAAGTTAGAACCTGAAGAAGATGGTGCATACGTACTCATGTCAAACATTTACGCAGCTGAAAAGAAATGGAGTGATGCATTTCAGCTGAGGAAAAGAATGAAAAGAGGTAAAATGAAGAAAAACCCTGGATGCAGCTCAATTGAATTGGATGGCGTTGTTTATGAATTTCGTCGTGGGGATAAGGCACACTTAAAGTCGAAAGAAATATATATGTTGCTTGATAAAATGAAACACAATTTATATGATACTGAACAATTGATAGATAACTCTGTATATTTACAGTAGACGATGATGATAGACAAATGGTTCACTTCATAATGAAGGAAACCCACAATTATCACTCTGTTTTGGCAGATAATTTTGACAGTTTAACCGCGCACTATTGTATCTTGGGATGAGTTTACTAAAAACACATTTGCACATAACGGGGTGGGATGTAAACCATTATGTATATGTGGCATAACCGTTTCCTTAAAAAAATAATGATACTTGTTCATAATGGTTTATATACAGACGAGCTGTCAAAAAGAGATGAGTTTTTTGTTTTTTGAAAAAATTATGACTCAATCATATTTCAACATATCTTGTGTATGTAAATTATTACATAAATCATTATATACATGTAGCACAACCGTTTATTAAAAATCATGATAATCATTACATGGTTTAGAGAATGATACAATCAACTATTTGTCTCTTAGTCAACATATTTTAGTAAAGGAATCGGCAGCGGGAAAAGTCTAGCATAAAAAGACTATTCTTGATAAAACCTCAAGTAGTTTAATCAAGTTGTGACAGCAATGTTGATAATGAAATATATTATTATGAATTTAATTATATAATTAAAGAAATGGTTCCTATCAAATAAAAGCTACAATGAAGACTAATCCTAATCAATTTTTAAAATTAATGAGAGGTTATTAGCATATAATAATTCAACATAGACCACCTAAGAAATCAGTAAACAATTTTTTGTATAACAAATGAGGAACCAAGTCTCAAAATCTTGACAACTGGCATAGATTTTCCAACAAATCTTGACATAAAGAAAGCAGTTGTTGAAGTCAGTACAGAAGACAGCCTGCAATATAAAAATTGTATCCATAATGTGAATTCAATTGGCCCTCAAAAAATTGCAACATCATTGAACACAACGTCAAATATTTTCATATGCCCATCTTAGTAACTTCCGCAAGAACATACTTTTGACATGACATTACAGACAAATCCTACGAATATGATGCATCTTCCTTAATTTTCTTCTGCTGGCATAGGAAAAGATCAAGATCAAGAACAGATGATAATTGGTTTTTCAATGCCGAGCCCTCCGATTTTGCATTCCAATTCTGCTCCCGATATCTCTAAACGTTCACACTCATTGTTCCACTCCGGTGTGCACAAGTCCATGCTCTTGGCTGGCTCCCTGGCAATGGCCTGGCCAAAGCAGCTCGGCGACTTTATCAAGAGAAAAGGCAGTCTGTCGTCCAAGAATACGGGGCAGACTGAAGAGAATCTCCAAGAGTTTAATAGCAGAAACGCAATTCTTGAGACAAAGTACTCTACATGCAGCCCTTATTACAAGGGCCTAACAGATTTTTCACTTGATATCAATAGAGGAAAGCAGTCAGGATCCAGTCCTGGAAGAGAAAGCCATGCAGGTACTTTTGTCAGTTCTTCTTCCAAATCAAGTTTTGTAGTCAAGGTGCAAAAGGGGAGTACTTCTAGCTATACTGGGACAAACCGTGAAAAATCATCTTCATCATCGAGATCTTTCTGGAGTAAGAGCAAAGGACACAGTCATGCTGTGACTTCAGATTCAACATCCTCGAAAGCAACTGCTACGGGCATGATAATAACAAAGATTAGAACAAAAACAAAGACGAATGATTCAGAATTGGAGCGGAAGAAAGTCAGTTTGACCGCCCAAAGGAATGAAGATACTACTGGTTTATCAAATAAGAAGCCCTTGAATGAGAGAGAACAAGAACTACCACCTACCATTCCGTCGCCAACTTCACCGCCGAAAATATCATCACTAACTATACGAGACGCGCTTTTGCCGCCATCTCCATCACTACAACTACTAACACCACCTATGGCAGCAGCTCAAACTCCAGCAACTGAAGATTACCCACCACAAATATCGTCACAAACTACACAAGACCCGATTTTTCCACCGTCTCCACCAATACAACTACCACCACCGCTTGCACAAGCACCACCTGCGGCAGCAGCTCAAACTCCAGCAACTGAAGACGTCGTTTTAAAAAAAGAGGAAACAAATGATAGAAAATATGTATGGGCCGACAACTATAGGCCCTTTTATTTGAAAGATTTTCTATGTAATCGAAGAACAGCACTTCGGCTACAAGATATGGTAAGTAAATTTTGTCAACTCTTCTATTTTTTTGACCTTTTTCACTACTACAAAAAGGGTTCCTACGGTGTTATTTTTGCATGCAGGTTAAAGCAGGAGAATGCGGTCACTTCATTTTTGAAGGACTGCCAGGAGTGGGAAAGAAAACTATGATATGGGCTTTACTTAGAGAAGCCTTTGGAGTGGACAACATACAGGTGAATTCTACAAACAATAGACGAATAATATAGCTATCTTGATTATCGTAATTTGCAGAAATAATATGCATCAAACAGAAATCAAATTCAGGATTGATAGAAGTGTTGCAAATTTCTAGCATAAAGTGAATTCTTAACAATATTTATCATCCACAAGTTGTAAAAAGTAAAGCGGCTATAGAGCTTGTTTTATATCTAAAGGTTCAGTTGGTTGTATGCCTGTAAATAACTAGCTAAATTGACAAGTTGAAAACAAGCTAATCAAGTAAAATACAAGCCTTCGCCTTCATCTTATATCCCAATTTTTCTTCCTAAACAATTATAATTTCTACTTATCTTCATGCATGTACCATCAACCATTAAATTCTATCCAACACCAAATACTCACTATACCATTCTTCCACACTATTCCATAGAAAACCATCAACATAAGGTCAAGTTTGTCAATTATTCTGTTATAGAACTCAAAATTAGGTAGCTAAAATCAAGTTTCTCTTGATTAACAAAGAAAATGTATAGTAGAAAGTCATAAAATTACGTTATAACCACATATGCATTTCCCTTGAATAATAACTGGTGCAATATTGATATGGGCATTATTGTGTGTCACAGAAAGTAGTCCTTCCCACTTTTATAATTGTATACATTGATATTGTATATTACATAATCTTATCGTACATGAATGTAAAAATACTCGGAATATCCCAGATTGATGTCCAAGCAAAACTTTCCTCATATAATTTTATAGTTACTGATAAATTTTTATTTATTATCAACAGGCAAGGGAGGAGTGCAAGGAATTTTATTTGAAGGTATACTCCATGTTTGTATTATCATAATTAAGTGCATGGATTCCCATAAATCCGGAGAAACTACATTATATTCTCTTCTCCTTATTTATACATAAATGGAATGTAAAAACATGAGAGCTTTTCATTGTGAATCATTACTTCTTTCCTTTCTTTGTCAGTCTGTCCATAGAATTAGACCAGCAACTATCAGAAGAAGCACATGGTAAGAAAATGAGAAGGCTACCACAGTGACATTTGGAGTTATATTGCTTAGATAATATAAATTCACAACAAAATGAAAAAGTCAATACCTTTGTCCATTACATCAGTTACTAGTCAACAGGAGAAGTAGCATTTTGCTGGTTAACAATTTCGATTTTTTGTGAGAACGTAATGAGCTTTCAAAGCAAATAGCAGAGTCCATACTCATAGAGATTCAACCTCTTGAAACTCATCACGAGATTCTACCAGAGCTAGTATACCCCCCAAAATGTGCTTGCTGCTATTGAAATTTACCCAAATTGCACATACTTCTCACTGAGTAGACCTGCCTAGATTTAAAATAAGACAGAAGAGGACAACATCCAAAATGCTTAGCAAGACTATCCAATTTCTCAACACTCATGCATTTGACAAATGTTGATGGCATATTCATCACAGGGAGAAGGAGTGGGCAGTGTCCTGGTGAATTTAATGGTGTCACAACAACACATTGAAGTCAATCTCTCTGAACTAAAAGGTTACGAGAAGCACATCCTTGTTGAACTTATTAAAGAGAGAAGTACCAAGTTGTTCAACAAAACTTTGCAGGGAAATCACGGGGACTGCAGAGGTAACACATGTGAAACACTCTTTAAGAAAAACTATTTTTACTTGAAAAAATGCTGAGAAAATGACAAATTATTTCATCTATATAATCTATGCAGCAATCATTCTATATGAGGCAGACAAGATATCTACTGATACCCTGACATATATCAAGTGGATATTAGAGAGGTTTAAGGGGTGTAACAAAGTATTCTTTTGCTGCAGTGATCTCTCAAGGCTGGAGCCTGTAAAGTCACTGTGCACTGTTGTTCAACTCCTCCCACCTTCTATTGAAGAGGTAGAATGCTCATACTCTTTAGGGATATTGGGTAAGGTAGATTGAACAATTCTGGATAATAAAGAAAAAGAAAAGAAGCTAAAATCTTCTCTATTATACTGTCTAGTCTAGTCGTATCTAGCATGATGTACCAAATAACCCCTTCATGTCTCAAATTCAGCACACACTTACCTTCAACTTACTTGTCTCTTAGCTCTTTCCTTCACTTTTAATTCTCTCTTTTCCAGATTGTAGAAGTTTTGGAATTAATTGCAACACAAGAAGGAATACATTTACCTAACCAGTTGGCGGTTAAATTTGCTAACAACTCTAACAATAACCTGAGACAAGCCATCCGCTCATTTGAAGCTACCTGGCACTTCAAGTAACGCTCATCTACTTACACATCCATTTTTCATTTGTGTATACTGGCAGTCCATGTTCTGTTTATCATGGCCAAAAATATCCCCTTACCTTATTTATTTGATGATGTGGTTTCAGTTCATACTTGACTGAAGATCAAGCTATCAAGAATGGGTGGGAAGATAAAATTGCAAATCTTGCTATAAAGATAATGCAAGAGCAAACCCCAAAGCAGTATGTGTCAATTCTAAAGCTTTGTGATTCTAAGACTTGGAAAATATCAGTCTCATTAATTTTATATATGTGCATGTTGTTTAAGTTGACAAAATTAACATACAAGTTAATGAATTTTAAAGTAAATAATATTTTCGTTGATTAAATTTGAAAACAAATTATTTTGAAAGTAACTCAATAATTCCTATCTTAATGTCGAAATAAGTCGACTTTTTCTACATATTAAAAAAAAAAAAAAACGTAACGCATCTAAACATGTTAGGTAACATAATTTTACTCAAAGTAAGTTTGACTTTTAAGCATAGCCAAAACATTCTCTAATCAACTATTGATTCAAAATGTCTACACCCAGCACAGATCTAACAGTGAAAATCATTTACTTCCATAGGCTATATAATATCCGAGGAGAACTACAAAATCTAATAGAGTATTCTGTAGCTCCTGAGTTCATATTCAAAGTAAGAGAATCCTAGTCCTTTGTCTTCCCTTAGTAATTAAATTTTATATTAACTAATTCTCTCTTGTGCAGACCCTTGTTGAAGAATTGAAGAAAAATCTTGATGAGTACTTGCAGCCGCTATTTGACAATTTTTGTAATAAATACAATGTATGAATTCCAGCAAATCAAATGATTTATTTCACATTCCACGGATTTTTTTTTTCCGAAACATAAAAAACATAGCATGAGAAGTAACCATCTTTATTTTGACCAGATAAATCATGAAGCTAAGAAGCTCATGGCGTCTGCATGTGCACGGGATCAACGAGCAGAACTTATTAAAAGACAAACTGATTCTCGAAAGAATGTGGAACAATTTATGAGGATTGAAGGTAAGATCAAGCACTAATGATACAAAATCACATGACCAGAAAAGAATTTTATTTATATCTTTTACCAATTTACACATATAAAGGTCAGAAATTAATTACAAGTAGAGATTTGGATAATGTTTCAAGCATGTAAAAGACAAAAGGACTTGGACAATACTTGAGTTTAACTTGACATGAAAATTCTCCACGATTCATTCAAGGAGGGATGCAAAGTACTTGCATTCAGAATCTTGATTCTGAAAGGTTTGACAAAATGCTAAAACATGTCTGGTTAAAGACCAGAAACGTTGCAGGCTTCTAAGTAGCTTCAGACCAGCCTGTCGTCCAAAATCATTCATCCGAGCATCAAACTATGTGCAGTATTTAGTAACTAATGTAAACATCAAATTACCAAGTACTCAAACATCTAATATCTGAGCTTCTCTAGTTATTGCTTCGATCTAGATTTTTGGTAATACATAATATCACCATTTCACGAGCTATAAAGAGGGACATATTTGATATTTCTGCCTACTACATAAAAACAGAAGGTCACCTAGAAGCATGGTCCTTTTCAACTTGATCAACGTTAACTATAGTAGGAAATGAAAAATAAAAGAATGGTTTTGCGAAATTGGGATGTATTTTGCTAAGATTGTGCGCTTAAGAAAAATTAATTTGGGTTCAAGGAATCAGTATTTTTTAGGAACAAAGAAATCATTCAGGTAGATGGGTGCAAGTGTTTGTTGCCACCTATAAGTGAGGCAAAGAAGAATAAAATGATAAGAAATAAATTCAAGAAGCGATGAGAATTTTATGACTGTTCCGGCATATAATAATATCCCATATTACATCCTTCATGCATTTACCTCGGATGCTACTGTAATAAGCAATAACTTCGCTGCTATTCTCTCTGTAGAACTGAGACTTCCATTAATTTGTTCATTTGTTAGCAGGTTCTCGTATACATGCTACTCTTACTCTTCAGCTTGCAGAGAACCTATGCTTTTACTTGACACATAAATGAATAGCAATTGCCATTACCTAACTGACTGATATATCATGAGAAAGGGGTAAAAAAAAAAAAAAAAGGATAGCATCACAATCATTTAGTCAGACTTTGTGTGCTCATACATGATCTTATTTTATGTGCATAGAATGTAACCATAATTGTTCAATATTTAAGTGTGCTACATGATTCACTTTCTGCATCTTTTTGCAGAGTTCATAGCGAAATTCATGAGTTGGTACAAAAGCTTGGTTGTAAAGAACAAGGAGTTTTGTCCAGGTGAACTCTAAGGATGATACTGGCAGTTTGATTTGCCTTTATTTCGTATTGATATGAATATAATTATACAAAAATGCCTAGCACTCAAGTTTTGTCATAACTTGAAGAATGTGTATAAAAGATAAAAATGAAAATTTTTACTAAATGCCTTGTTTTGCATACCTTAATACAACTATAAAGTTGTATATACCCTTTAATTCTTGGAATTCTTATAATGAATGATTATCTCTTAAATTTCCATGCTTGGAAGAACTGCATGTGAATCTCTCTTGAAGCATGTGAATTCTTATAATGAATGATTATCTCTTAAATTTCCATGCTTGGAAGAACTGCATGTGAATCTCTCTTGAAGCATGAGCTTGAAGGTATAAGTTTTTTTCTTTTAACATCAATAAACAGTACACAACAAATTGTCATTTTACTAGCCAGTAAAGCACAAAGAATTCTTTATTTTCTACCCATAGCCATTCATTAAACTCAAAATCTATCTATAAAAAAAATATAATAGGCCAATCATACCCAATCAGTATAATGTCAAAATAGGACTATGTTGTACCATTTGATCTAAAAGCTTACATTATTAGAAATGGTCATGTGTATATCATCTAAACTGTCTTCATCATGCCCTCGTGTGTAGGCTAGACACATAATTCCCATTAAAAGGACTAACACATGCACAATTTAAATAAATGAATCTTTTAGCTTTAGCAACAAAGTTCTGGTCTTATAGTTGAACTTTTTTGAGCCTGTCCGTCGTGGTCCAGCTCATGAACTAAAAGAACATGAACGTAAAGGCAGTTAAGGTACTAAATAGCATTAAAGCATATTTACACTGTATAACCATCAAAGCATTCCCAGTAAGCTAGTCATCTTGCCAGCGTTTCTTGTCCCAACACAAAAATAACTGTCAACTCCTTCAACGACCTAAAATTGCATGTAACACGTGGTCACATCAACGTCTAATACTGCCAAGCTGATCTTGATTGATGATAATCCCACAACACAGTATGGCAGTCTTATTGTTGATGTTCAATATCTGTCCTATGCCTCCCTTGACATTGCCTATTCAGTTCACAAGCAGGCTCCACACAAGCATGCCCAAGTACTCTCCACCTCCACAATCTATTTGGAGGCCACCCATTTCCTGTTGGTGGCATTCAATAGCTATCCTACGCGCCCCGCACATAGCTTCTTCAGTTAAAGAGCTACCTCAATACATGAATGAACCAATGCTCTGTGTCTTCACTATCTGTCATGGCCATTTTCTAGCGTTCGAAATAACTCTCTTAAAGTCTCCCATGTCTCTGCTCGCAACCTCGCCAAGCTGCATTTGGCCAACGCATTTCATTGCACTTTTTTGTCCCAAGGTCAACATTTCAGATGGAAGCACCTTCTTCTGCGAGAATATTAGGATAGAATCACAATTCACTCTCATATTGAAGAAAAACCTTATACCGACCCTTAATTCCCGCATCAAGTCAATCTTTTTTTTTGTTGTTGTTGTATAGGCTTATTGATGTAGATTTCTTGGTTAGGAATACTCCCTTGTGCTTTTTGTTACGCCCCGCCTTTGGATTCAAAGTAAAAGTGCCACGTAGCAGGCAACGTAGACAGAAAGTTAACAAGAAAGTCAAATAAAGACCCATGAGGTCAAAATATGAAGAAGTCAAACAAAATCGAAGTCCTTGCACTACAAAACTGAAATCCATGCTGAAGCACCATCTCAAGGACGAAGCACTCCAACTTTGGCTAAGGCACCACCTAAGGAAATAAAGAAATGAGCTGAAACTCTCCACTTAGATGTAAGGGCTATGGACGCCACATATCTCCACATTGGTATGATATTGTCAACTTTGGGCCTAATCCCTCGTGGATTTGCTTTTTGGACTTTACCCCAAAAGACCTCATACCAATGGAGATATTTGTTCATTCTTATAAACCCATGATCCTCTTTACTTCTAACCGATGTGGGACTTTGGTC
>CAIGRP010010482.1:0-10546 GCA_903798385.1 Fraxinus cuspidata | reverse complement strand
TGATGAGGTTTTAGAGAATGTTGGTTGTGGTGGACAACTGTCAAGTTTACTCAGAAAGGGGTGAGAGAATAGATTACTAAGTACTTTATATTATTTGAGTTGCCTTTTCGACACGTGGAAGATGAAGGTTTTCGATGTTATACAATATTTTTTTTCCAACTTTTGATTTTCCTCCAAGGATTACAGTTGCAAGGGATATATATCATTTGTTTTTCAATGTGAAGAAGAAATTGAGAAAATAATTGAGTAAACACCGAGTTTGTTTGACTGACATCTATAAAAAATGTAAGATATTTGTGTTTGATTACTCATTAGGTTGATGATGATTGGAGACTTAAAAAACAAATAATAAGTTTAATCCAAGTCCCTAGCCATAAGGGTGATATGGTAGGAAAGGAATTGATGTATTGCCTTCAGGTTGGAGAATTAATAAGATTTTCTGTGTGACAGTTGATAATGCCTCATCTAATGACGTAACAATAATGAAATTGAAGAGTGGTTTTCTATAGAAGAATAATGGTCTAGTTCTAGGGGGGGGAGGGGGAGAAATGTTTCATATGAGGTGTTGTGCTCACATTCTCAATCTTATAGTTTGTGATTGTATAAAAGAAATTAGCGTTGATATTTCATCTATTCGCAATGTTGTACGATATGCTAGAATCTTTCCCAGCACGACTAAAAAGATTTCGAGAGAGCTGCAAGAATGTAAATATTGATCTTGAGGTTTATTGTGTTTGGATGTATCAACTAGATGAAATTCTACATACATGATGTTACAGAGTGCAATAAAGTTTAAAAAAAACATTTGATATTTTGGAAAGTGATGCAAACTATACAAAGTACTTTGATGAAAAAAGATATAATGAGAAAAATATAAATGGACCACAAACACATGTCAATTGGGGCCAAGCTAAAGCATTTGGCAGATCTTGAAAACTTTTTATGCTATGACATTGAAAATTAGTGGCTCTTTATATATAACGTCAATCACTTTCTTTCAAGAAATGTGTGAAATTAATGGGAAGTTGAAAGAATTAGCTAAAGAGTAGACTTTTTATGATATGACATTGAAAATTAGTGGCTCTTTATATGTAACGCTAAATACTTTCTTTCAAGAAATATGTGAAACTCATGGAGAGTTGAAAGAATTAGCTAAAGAGCCAAATAGCGTGATAAGATCCATGGTAGTTAGCATGAGAAGAAAATATGATAAGTATTGGGGTAATCTTGAGAAGTTTAATCAATTGTTGTCATAGCAACAGTTTTTGACCTTAGATTGACCTCAGATGCAAGTTGAAATTGCTTAAAGTTGGGTTTGAACTTATTTACGATGTACGGATTGGAAACATGTTAAAGTAAGTTGAAAACACACTTCATAGGTTATATGAATTCTATAAGGAAATGAGGACTTCATCGTTAGCCCCACCTAAGAATGTTACTCAACCTAGAAGCCAAAGTGCTTCATAAACTACTTTGGAATTTCCAAATCCATTCCCTCAATTGTTAAAGCTAGACTTATACATGAAGCTCAAGTTGAGAAGAATTATTTGATGGATTATTTAAATTATCATTGTGAAGATTTGATCAATGATGGTTTTGACATATTAATTTTGTGGAAATTGAATGAAAATAAGTACAAGATTGTCTCCCAAATTGCCAAATATGTGTTAGCAATTCAAATATCTATAGTTGCTTCTGAGTCTGTATTTTCTACTAGTAGTCGGATTTTCGATTCCTTTAGGAGTTCATTGAATGCAAAGATGATTGAGGCAGTGATTTGCACTAAGAATTGGTTACACAATAACAAGGAACATATAGTGATTCGTTAATTTGGATGAAGTAGAAGCATTGGATAATTAGAAAAAGTCGTGGAAGGCATTATCATATTTAATCTTTCTATTCACTTTATTGCCTTTTTATACCATTTAATTGTAATAAATGAATATTTTTATTATATACTTATCTATATGCAGAGAATGAATCATGTGTTACCATTGGAGACGTTGCACCAATTAGTATTAATTAAGTGGTTAGAACAAATTGTTTCACTGCATTGAATTATTAAAAGTGAAGAACATTTGTTTATAATATTTGTAATAATAATAATATTTTATGATTTAACTTGTTCATTGTACATTTTTTATTAAACTGTGGTATTAAACCGAACAAAACCGAAAAATGTGGTTTGGATTGGTTTGGTTTGGTTTGAAAAAAATTTCAAACCGCTTTAAGTAGTTTGATTTGAAAATTTGTCACAAACCGACCAAATTGAATCATATTCACCCCTAATTTTTGGAGAATGTGTTGTTAAAAAATAAAGAAAAATAGTAGATTTACATGTAAAATTATTTTATGGGTAAATGTGTAGTTGATAATGAGATTTTTAAAAAATGAAGACTTAACTCATGTTTGGTACACATTAAAATTTTCATTCTCATTCTTCTAATCATATTCAACCACACATTCTTTAATAAAATAATATTTTCCATCACATCAATAACTTTTCATTCATTTTCAACCACACATTCTCCATTATTCTACTATTTCAAAATACATTCTTTCAATATAACGTGGCTCAAACACATGGAGATTATGCCCCTGTTTGGTACACATTAAAATTTTCATTCTCATTCTTCTACTCATTTTCAACCACACATTCTTCAATAAAATAATATTTTCCATCACATCAATAACTTTTCATTCATTTTCAACCACACATTCTCCATTATTCTACTATTTCAAAATACATTCTTTCAATATAACGTGGCTCAAACACACTTAGTGTTCAACTTTAAAAAAACTTTTCTCTACTAACAACCATGACAATAAAGACGATTCTTGCAAATCTTTAAAAATAACAAGTTTAAATGGCTCGCAAGGATGAAAATGAGAGTAATCCCATACATTTTTTTAGCTTCAAGATAGTATATCCCGTCTTTCCACACGTAGTTGTTTGTTACGGTTAGAATATAGACTGTGCTAATGCGTAAGCTTATGACTATATATACCAATATTCGTATTCGATGAGCGAATCTTTATAGTTAACTAAGATAGATCGTCTTAGGTCGAGGAACAATCCCTTAGACTACGAGATAGTAATTCTAAAGAAAAGAAATAAAGCTCTACTTTGAACAGGTTTTAACAAATGAAAGTGACCCTGCAACGGATAATCTCTTTTTCAACATCCTCCATTTTCACCACCAAATGTTTAAAGAAACAGTAGATGCAAACAGAGAAATCAAAGAACCCCACACTAACCAAGAATGGTTGAAATATAAAAAAAGTGATGCTTCGTAATAAAGCAAATCCATTCCTTCTTCCCCACTCAAGAAAATTATGAACATATCAATGAATTCATTAATCAAAAGCCACCACTCTATAATGAGGATCTGATGGTACCTGTGGTGGGGAGGGTAAAGAACAAGCAAAATGCCCCCAGAAGTATTCCATTGCCATCCTCTTGTTACTCCACTGATTCCAATTCTGCCCCGAGCCTCGCCAGAATCTGAGCAAACACGAACACTGCATAACAAATATTGTCGAGGTAGAAGGATGGTATCTCCGAAAAGGAAGCTCATCCCGGTTCTTGTTTTTATTTTATTTATTGCATCAATACTCCGACTTCTCAAACTCACGATAATAACTTCATCCCCATCTCTGCCTCTAGCCGGTTTACCTCTCGTTCGTCGGCAAAAATGTTCGTCATCTTCTTCAATGTGCAGGAATAACATTTCACTTGCAAATGCAAATGCCAGTATTCTTACTGAAAAGGAAAGCCGATTTCTCTTGGATCTTGTTTCTAGTAGAATTCCCTGCAAACTTCTTGTTTTTGGACTTGAACCCCAATACTTGAGCCTAGCCTCTTTGAATGCTGGTGGTTTCACCGTCTTCATTGAAGACAATCCCGAGAAAATAAGCACTATGAGAGCTACAAACGAGACTCGAGTTTACAAAGTCGAGTACCAGAATATTGCTGCTGAAGCATACAAGCTACTCAAGCATGCCAGAGAAAATCCAGATTGTTCACCTAGATTCCATCCGGCCCAAATTATCAAGGTGCAAACTGGCATTAACAAACCTCCCACATGAAGTTTCCAATACAAAGTGGGACGTGGTGGTGGTGGACGGACCACATGGGGACACACCAGTTTCTCCGGGGAGAATGGCAGCCATATATACTGCTAGTATACTAGCACGAAAAGGAAACGTGACCGACATTTTAGTGCATGATGTAGATAGAATGATCGAGAAGTGGTTCTCGAGGGAATTTTTGTGTGAGAAGAACTTGGTTTCTTCAAAAGGAAGATTCTGGAATTTTAGAATATCCAGGGAGAGTAATGCCACCACATTTTGCACAATATAAACGTACCAATACCACTAGCCAAACTCCATTTTTCATTGCTACTGATGATCTTTTCTTTCAAGGACTATGACAAGCTCAAGAACTACGACAAATACTGCAGCCCAACCTCTAAATATCCTGTGCATTAATAAACAGCCCCAGGGTTAGGCTCTTCATGGTTTATAATTTTGTGAAGGACTCCGCACAAATTCCCAGTTTACAGACCATTGTAAGGTCAATTGTGAGACATAACAAGACAGTAACTAATTGAATCAGTGTTTATTTATATGAAAACGATCTGAACTTAAGGCAATAAAGATTCTGTTTTGTTTCAGAAAGCGCTGCTTGTGCGTATTGCTTAAAAATGTACTTAGTAGTAAATTGTTAAGTTTTGAAATAAAATAATTGATCGTTTATTTTGACATTAAATTCTTAAAATAATTAACTTTTATTACATCAAAATTATAAATTTAACTTATCCGACCTCTGCATGGTCGGAATTAATATAAGATTTTTAGTAGATTATAATAAAAATCGATGAAACGTGTGATTCAAAAGTTGTGGGTCCAACAAAATATATGGTTCAAATTAATCATTAACCTTGACTTAAATTAAAATTTAGCTTTTAATCTCTACCAAACCGGGCTCAAATATGTCAAGGATAACCAGTGAAAATTACTTATTTTTAAACTTATTATTCTATTTATGTCCCTGTTTGTTTCCTCTATTAAGCAGAATTTTTACGTAGTTGGTGAGCCTCAATATTTGACCATTTGTATCATAGTGGGCTCCACTTTTTTTGAAAAAAGGGGTCAAATTTTCATTTTTTTGTTAAAATAATGTGAAACAAATAGGGGCCATAAGTAAAGTTACATATAAGTAAACTTTTAAGTCTACCCAAATGTGGTAAAACATTTCCAAGTAGATAAGTATGAGTCTTTTAAAAAAGGGTTATGCTATGTGTACATAACCCACAACATAAGAGTGTCCATAATGAACACATGGAGGCCCCCTATTGGGGGGACGTCTGTGGGCCCAAGCGCCCCCAATAGGGGGCCTCCATGTGTTCATTATTGACACCATTATGGAAAATGCTATTTCCTTTAAAAAAAAATGTTTGTTATTCGAAGTTAAAAATGAGCGTGTTATTTATTTTGTTAGTAAGTTCCTCACTTCTTGCAAAAACAAGTAACTATATATAAAATTTAGGTAATATTTAACCTTGGACAAGCACGCACAAGTCAATATTGAAGAATAAGTCTTTCTAAGTGATTGAGTTTCTCGATTATTAATTAATCATCACAAGTCACTTTAGTAAAGCCGTGACTACTCGAAAGACGTATTAGCAAAAAGAGCTTTGCATGACTGCTGCAATTCCAATTTTATTCAAGTAAATGCCCAGTAAATGTTGATGGAATGAATCCATCCAACATTTTGTAGATCTCATTTCTCTTAATTAATGCAGAATTAGTCTTTAAATGGGGTATATAAAGCATCTCAAAGTGAAAATTACCTCGAGTTTATTAGAGTACACTATATGCAATCATGTCAAGAAATTTGAAAGAAGATGAAAATCGTCAGAATCTGGGTGAGTTTTAGTACGAAAGAGTCTCAATATTATTGTATGTTTTTGTTATTCCATTCAATATAATTATTTAACAATATTTTGCAGGTTTAAAGTTTCTGTTATACAATAGTACTGAAGAAGAACTTAATCGAACAAAGCACGTAGTATCATGGAATAGCCTTCTTATTCCAATGTTTCTTAGGTATGCATTGCTTCAACACTTTGATGATTGCAATTAATTACCTTTATGATGGCCAAATCCGATTCATTTTGGTAATCCTAGACTGAATATGGACGATGGCGAGGAATTGACAGAACAGGAAACCACCCTTTATGATCGCCAAATCCGAGTCTGGGGTGTCAATACTCAACGAAGGTAGAATTTGGAACTCAATTAGAAAATAAATATATCATCAGTAACTTTTAAATTTGTGTTGGAATCCAAATAACTTCAGGTTGAGCAAATCTCGCGTATTTGTCAGTGGAATCAAAGGTACCGTTGTTGAGGTAAATTTTCAAAGAAAAAGAAATCCTCAATGTTGGTTAGGACATTGTATGCTCTACTGATAAGAGACTACGGAAAATCGTCGTTTGTTGCAGTTTTGCAAGAATATTGTACTAGCAGGAGTAGGTAGTTTGACAGTAAATGATGACCGTCCGGTGACTGAGGAATTGTTGTCTGCCAATTTCTTAATTCCTCCGGACGAGAATGTGTATAGTGGGAAATCTATTGCCGAGCTCTGCCGTGATTCCTTGAAAGATTTCAATCCTATGGTTCGTGTTTCGGTTCAAAAAGGTTGTCTCCTTACATGTCGTTTGTTCTGCAGTGTCTTATGTGATTCGTTTTTATCTATTCTTTGTTTTCTCACTATTTAGCCCTTTGAATATGAAAGTTTGGCAACTAATTTTGAGTTCTTTAACACTCAAATTTTGCAGGTGATTTGTTAAACTTCGACGTGGATTTCTTTGACAAGTTTGATGTTGTAGTTGTCAGTTCTTGCTCACTTTCAACAAAAGTATGGAGTTGATCTCTCTTAAAAACATGTAAATATATGGAACACGCGTATACATTAGATGTTTATCCTTTGCGTATATCTTTCAATCTATTATCTTAGAAGCATCCATAAATTTTCTTTGGAAACTTTTCTGCTGCAGATATCAGTTAATGAGAAGTGCCGCAGATTGTCAAAACGGGTTGCATTTTATACAGTTGATTGTAGAGGCTCCTGCGGTGAAATATTTGTCGACTTGCAGAATTACGTCTATTCCAAGGTTATTCTCTTCTTAAAACTCTTCAACTACAATGCGTTATTTTTGTTTATTATGCCTCTATTACGGTTTCTGTTTTTTATGGAACCCACAAGTACTATCCATTTATCCGTTTGCTCATTTCTTGAAAAGTAACTTTTTAGTTAAAAAAATTGATACCCTAACAGAGACTATGTTGTATAGAGCAGCTACAGATTCTAAAAGCTTAAGCTATTTTAAAAGAGAACATGTTCATATATTTACCTTTAGAGATCAATAGGAGCAAGTCTTAAACTCATATTCTTCCTCTCTGTTGGCAGAAAAAATCTGATGAAGAATGTCTACTAGAATACTCAAGTTTTGAGGCAAGAAACGTTGATCTCTTCTTCGACTTTGTGTTATCTAATTTAGCTGTGAATTGTTTGCTTCTCCAGTTATGAAGTGTCTGTTATTTCCCTTATACACCAAATATAATTTTGTTGAGAAGTTCAGTGACATCTCAATTTCTGCTTGCAGGAAGCTATTACTATCCCATGGAGAACTCTTCCGAGGGGGTTGTCCAAGTTATATTTAGTTATGAGAGGTGTGATTTTGAACGTTCTATTTCTTGTAATAGAATGGTTGAAGGACAAGATAAAGAGTGTAACTGTAAATCCACGAGTTTGGTGTATTTTCTTTCTGTTTATGATTGCTCTCGGAAGGAGGCCTAGTTCTGAATTCCAAAAATGTTTCAGTGATAGAGCAGTTTGAAGAGATTGAAGGGCGCAATCCTGGAGAAATTTCGACTGCAGACCTCTTGAATGTTCAAAGGTTGAGGAGGAAACTTTGTGAGATAAATGTATATATCTTCAATTTTTTTATTTTTTTTTTCTCTGTGTACATCCTTTGTCTCCCTATCCGAGTTTATATCTGTCGCGCAGTCGTTGAATGAATCAGAAATCCCTGATTCTCTTCTTCAGAGGCTGTTAGAAGATGGTACAAGAGAATCTTCTCCTGTTTGTGCCATAATTGGTGGAATTCTTGGACAGGTATCAGCATTTTAGCTTCCATCTTGAGGATACTTTTGTCCCCAGCAGCATGTTTGGCTAAGCTTAATTAATTACTTGGCTTAGGATTATTTTCATAAGCTAAAAGAGTTTACTTATTTTGACAGTAAATGATGGTTACTTTCTTTGTTGTGTAATCACTAACTAATTTATCTATCTGTTATAGGAAGTTATTAAAGCAATATCAGGTAAAGGAGATCCTCTCAAGAATTTCTTCTTCTTTGATGCAATGGATGGCAAAGGCATAATTGAAGACATCTCTCATGTGCAAGTGCTCGAGACGGAATTCAGAATGGGATCTGTCGAGCGTGATGAAAATATTATAAAGATACCGTATTAATATATTCCTCGCATGAATAATAAGACTAGTTCGATGTTTGATAATAGTAAACATGAGAGAGAGACGCCCTGCATAAATTATTCCAAATTAAATGAACAATAATAGTAAAAGGACAAGCTCAAGCGAAGTTATTAGATTTTTCTAGAAAATTACACTAGAATATACACACTCAAGTGTGTGTAACATTGTCTCTCCTTGTCAAAATGAATGGATAGTAGGACATTAATGCTTAAGAGAGGAGTGTCTGTTATAACTTTTTTATATTTGCTTGAGCTAGTGCATCGTCCACTAAGTGGGAACTGATTTATCAATTGACATGCTCGACATATATCTGATAGTCCAAACAACTTGAATGGTGTTCAACCACTCATTCAGTATTTCATGGACCCATGTTTTCAAGCAAGATTCCATTATCATTTACTTTCGAGTGTGTTTTCCCTCTACACATATAAGCTCCCGTTTGATTTAGCTAAAAAAATAAAAAAAAATTAAGTCAAATTAATAATTATTTTTTCATAGAATTCACAACTTATATCAATTTTCAACCACATGTATCATCCATTTTTTTATATATCAAAATCTACTTGAAATCTATTTTTAATTAGACCAAACAGAGGTCTAATCTCCTTTAGATAACAAAGATTATAATCTAAAAAGTTATGGGATCTTAAATTTTGTAGATCACTACTTAGAGAAATTCCAATGCAACAATGTGTAATGTATAACAATGTACAAGAGAGATTATGCAAAGAAATAATGAAGATAAATTATAGAAATTTTAATCGACATATCCTCACATAAAAAAGAATTGTAAATGCTATCTGGTACAACATTCACATGAGCTAGACATTCTCCACATTTTCGCTATTTATGTAAATGTTTTGGAGTTATGTGACACACTTATTAGTTCAATCCATGCCCCCACGGAGATGCTCATAACGTGAATCTACGTGAACGAAGAACTAAACTATTTATGCCAAGTGTTTTGAAGATTTTGTAGTGATTTAACCATTCACTAAAGTCGGAATTGTTATCACTTCTCAATTTAACATATATTTGATGTGATTAAAAATTAGATTTTTAGTAAATTTTGATAAAAATTGATCAAATGTGTAATTGAAAAGTTAATAAAAATTACGAGTCTCATGAAATATATAACAAAAAGGAATAATTGCAGCAGCAGTACAAAATCTTTCGTTTAGTAGCAAACTTGTTCAAACCTTTCACTTGTGCGATTTACGGTACCAAACTTTTCAGAAATTAACACCTGAAGTCCAAATGGACGATTTCTGTTAGTTTGATCGTTAGTTGACTTTAATAGTAAACTTTGACCAATTTTTGAAAGAGTAAATAGTAACTTTACAATTTTGTATAATAAAATAATTAAAATTAAAAATCAATTTCCACCTTCTCCATCCACCCCACACACTCCCACCCCAAAATCATCACCACCACTACCGGATGGCTCAACTGCACCCACCCAACTCTGACGCCACTACCATATCCTCCACCTCCACCATTTCCACCTCCATTCCCATCACCTTCATATATTCATGGATTAACCTCAAATTATTATGTTTATTCCAGTCCCAACTTTCATCTTTTTTTCTCCTTTGTTTTCATAGATCTGGAAAGCCCGTCACATTTTGTATTTTTCAACATAATCCCTTTCTATTTTTGGAAATCCTTTTTTGTTTATGATTTTCTTGATTTGGTTGCTATTTTTTGATTTTTCGTTTCTTAATAATTTTTTTTCCCTTTTGTATCTTACATTCATCCTTTATTGAAATAACTATAAATAAATATAAAACGGTGACGGGAAAACTCATATGAAAAAGATCGAATATGCAACAAGCAGGCAAGTGACTTTTTCCAAGCGCAGAAGTGGGTTGCTCAAGAAGGCCTTTGAACTTTCAGTTCTTCGTGATGCTGAAGTTGCAGTTATAATCTTCATTAATTGGTCTTTACTTGTAGAATTCTGTTCGATGAAATTCTGTAAGTGT
>CAIGRP010010479.1:0-27905 GCA_903798385.1 Fraxinus cuspidata | reverse complement strand
TGCTATGTTTGTTCTTAATCTACTTCAGTCAATTCTTGAAAATAAATTGTCTTTCATAAATTATTGAGTAGTACAATTTTGAAGAGTATTTGAAAAACTATTTCGACTTATAGCAATGATAATAAATTATTTTGTCAAACCCCCCATTTTCGTCATAGCGGTGATGTACAATCTATGTACAATTTTCATGAGCACTTATGATATTTTTAACTCTTTAAACCTTATAGATTGGCGACTCCGATGATTCAACTCATATCTTGGCATGACAAAAAAGACAGTATATAATTTGGGGTTGGCATTTTCATATGCAATTGGCAATTTTGCAGCCATAGTGACGCTAACTATTTCATCCAATGTCATTTTTCTTCCTTACGCCGCTGNTTTTTAACTCTTTAAACCTTATAGATTGGCGACTCCGATGATTCAACTCATATCTTGGCATGACAAAAAAGACAGTATATAATTTGGGGTTGGCATTTTCATATGCAATTGGCAATTTTGCAGCCATAGTGACGCTAACTATTTCATCCAATGTCATTTTTCTTCCTTACGCCGCTGTTGCTTTTGATTTTTTGTCTGGCGATTCCTGTTCTTCTCTCAGATATTCCTTAAAATAACAACAAGATTTACTATATCAATAATTATATTATATTCTATTACTACTCCTACCTACTCAATACCTCGATACTATTCACAACGCTAACAATACCTTCGAAATACTACAACCCGTACAATGTACGGGTAGAAAACTAGTATTAATTAAAATTGAGAAAAGAGTCAGGATTTGAATCATTGACCTAAGCATGGCTAACAAGATATTCCCACTAAAGTCCTCCGCTCTACCAACATAAGTTCGGTTTTGTTGCCAAAGTTAATACATATTATTAAAATTCATATCACAGGCAAGTTGGTTTACGTTGGCACCTATGTGCTATAATATTTATGTATTATAAAGTTTTAATATGTAAAGAGTATCGGCTCTTTATTTTAAAAAATATCTTAAGAAAATTTTAAAAATAAAGAGTAAGACTCTTTATACCATAGTTATTAGATCAAACCTGATAGTTGACTCAAAAATCATTGGGTCATTGGGTCGGTGGGTCATTGTTAGACCACATTTTTAATTAAAATATATTTTGCAACAAAAAGAAAATAATTTTGCTAAATCTAAATATATATAGTTTGCTCCCATTATATTACAAAGCTCCCTAGTTTCCAAAATGGTCAAGGAAGTAAATTTTCATGCGAGAAAAACCCTGCCATTACAAGTTGTAAATAAAATTTTACACTTCACTTCATTAAAAAAACCGGTTCAATGTTCAACCGGTTGTTGACCGGTTCCTTTGTTAATTTGGCCAAGTAATGCAACCGGACCGGTTGGCTTTTATAAATATGCTTTATACAAGTTCAACAATCTCTATATTTTTCTTTATATTGCTTTGTTCATAAGCAATTATTGATCAGCCAGTAGTTACTTTTAAATTGGTTTCCCTCTTAAGAAATGCACAAGGAGTCGTGAAACAATGTATGAAAGCGTTAAATTTGTATAGATTTGGCTCTCTGCAGCCATATCCACTCTTTATTTAATTTTTACGTATAAAGATTTTGTTGGACTCCACAAAATGAGGATCGACTCTCTAAAATAGAGAAGTTGCGACTAACAAAGAGCCTTTTGGAGATACTTTAACTCTTTGAGATACTAGTATCGAGAAGTCAATAGAATGAGAAGGTATAAAATCTTGTTTCAGAAGAACTACTAGACTATAATAGGATTGATGCATCTTTCTTCTCTCATTTGAAAAGGTGCAAAAACCTGGAATTAATTAGTAATTACTCAAATGCTATTCAACTCATGCTATTATCATACTCTCGTGCTTCAATTTTTATATACGATAAAAATGAGGTTTTGAGATTTGTTTTCTTTCTTTCCAAATTTAAGTAGCTTTCCTTTCTTATAAACTTAAGAGAAAAAGACTTGACAGAGAAGTCAATAAACTTGTGTGTATTTTATTGAAAATCAATGTCATATATTTGTAGGCTACAGTTACAGCTACAATTACAATGGTCATCACAAATAATAATTTATTTGTATACTCCCTCGATTGATTATTTACACAATATTTTTCTTGTTAAAAACTTGGTTTGGCAAAAATTCGACGAGACAGAAAATATCAAAGAAAGGAAAAATGAGTAGAAAAATAATTAGATTAATAAAATGCTAAAACAATGTCAAGAAAATCATATGGGCAAAACTTGAGCGAAGGAAAAAGTATACAACTACTCTTCTTGATTTTATTTCCCATTAAAATTCAGTTTCCGTTGCATTTAATTTTATTTCTTTCTAATTATTCAAATTTTTTTGAAGTCCTTCATATTTCTATTTTTCTTGAAATGGTGCAACAACCTGGATGGATGCATCTTTCTTCTCTCACAATCTCCTTTAAAAACCATGTAAAATTAAAAATGTTTGATATCTACTTATTTTATCTCTGCATACTAGAGTAAGGATGGATGGACGTAGATTTTAATCACACCTTGATCTCTTATGCTCGCATGTAGCATGCAACCCGCAGTTCGTATATTTTTCTTTATTAGAATCATTTAGTTATGCATGCATATTTACATTGATCAAGTTTCATTTTTCTTGTTCATTAAGAACGTGACTGCCTTCCGAATTGGTTTCTTGAATTGTATTTTAATTAATAAGATATAGAAACATAAGGGCAACTTTTGAAATAAATTATGCTAAATTTTCTGAAGGTTTTTTATATGCAAATTTGCATTCTTGTGTTTTTTACTTTTGTATCAATTGTTCAGTCCCTATTTTTTCATAATAAAAGCAAAAAGCATTCTTGTACAACCATTATTTTTTGTGAAATTGGCACAACTTGTTTCCAACCTTTGGCAATTCATTATTAATCAACCCTCAACCTTTTTTTGGAACCAGATACTTAACCTCTCGAAGATGTAGCAAAACTCGTCCTTGTATTTTGACCGTTGAAGTCACGTAAAATGATGAATTTGCACCCCTTTAAAATAATTGGCAGCTTCAAATATGGCTACAACCAAAGCCGTTGAGAAATCTCTTCAGCCACCAGAAAATCATCATCAGCAGTTGTAGCACAAGCAGCAACAAAAGTGGTGTTTCCATAGGTGGAGGTGGATGTGGCGGGGTTGAGTCAGTATGGTGGCTTGGTCACTTCAGATTCACCAGACAATCATAACATCTCCATCCCATTAGGCTCCAAGACCGTAATATTCAAAACCAAAATCCTACCATTTGAATATTGTGAACAATTCTTTGATTTAATAACGACACCACTTTCCCATGAAGGGCCTCTCCACGAGACAATTTCCTTCTTTTTTTTTTTTTTAATATCTCTATCGACTATCATTAAACTCTGCTTTTTTGCTTTAACTCTACATTTAAATCTAAACCTAAAATTTCGTATCTTCCACTTTTGTTTTGGTCTCTTTTTTTCGAAGTTCTGCTTCAGTTAATGGTTGGTTATTTATTATCTTTAAGTTCATTTATCCATCGGGTTTTGAAGTTCTTTTAACCAATAGTACATGCATGCTCGTTCAAGATGTCAAGTTAGGGTCTAGTTGTATTAGTTATTTCTTATTTCTTTCCTTCACCAGTTTGTTTCGACTGTACACGTTGAAGCACCGATACATATATGAGTGTCTGACACGTATCAGTGTCCGATACACGTCGGACAGTAACACGCGTCTTCAGCAGCCTGTAAATGCAACCTAGATAGATATTAGTATATGAATTTCTATGTAGCATCTTATTGATCATAGTGATTTGATTTAATGAAAAACGTTCGATATCTGCTTATTTATCTCTACATGCTAGAAACTAGAGTAAGGCCAGAGTAGATTTTAATCACACCATGATCTCATAAATCTCTGTGTGGCACGCCGCACACTGCAGATCAACATTTTAATAAAATATTGAGGGCAACTTCGGTTTTGAATTGTAATTTTAATTAATAAAATATGGGAACGTAAGGGCAACTTTTAAAATAGATTATGCTAAGATTTTTTGTTGGTCTATTCACCGACTTATTTTTCAAGACGTAAGAGGAGTTTTATTATATTCACCAACTTATTTTCAAGACATAAGAGCAGTTTTTTATATAACAAATAGTGTTATTGGGTTTTTAACTTTTGTATTAATTGTTCAGCCCCTAATTTTTGACAATAAAGCAAAATGCATTCTTGTACCTCATTAATTGTTGTGAAATTGGCATTTTTTGTCTCCAACCTTTGCAACCTGTTACTTATCCATCATCAACCTTTTCTTTTCACCTGGACATCGTCAACGTTTTGAAAATGTAGCAAAACTCATCCTTCCTTGCAATATGATCGTTAAAGCTACGTAAAATGATGAATTTGCACCCTCTTAAAATAATTGGGTAGCTTCAAACATAGCTACAATCAAAGCCATCGAGAAATCTCTTCAGTCACCAGCAAATTTTCAGCAGTAGTAGCAGTAGTCATAGCACCAGCAGCAACAACCACTGTGTTTCCATAGGTAAGAAAAAATTCATCAAGGGTAACTAATCTAATTCTTTTCATTAGCTTAAATATTATTATTATTTTAATTTCATTTATTTTAAACTAAATAAAATTATGATATACAGCGCATATTGGGATGATGAATCTAACAATGTATACAGAAGAAACATAATAAAAGCTATAATGGACACAACACAAAATATCACTACTGGGGTTAGTTCATCATAATACATTTAATTCCATATATAATATATTTAATTTACATTTATTTATTCAATATTAAAGTCTTGAATTGGCGTTAAAATTGTTGCGGCATCTCATCAACGATGATTCCACAACTATTTCAAAAGATTTTGCAATTCTAGATTTCAAATATTTAATGCTGCAACTACAAATTCGGAGAGGGAGTTCCATTAGAAATTCAGGAAATCTAGCCATTTTACAAGAGTACATAAATGGCAATTTGCCAATAGTGTGGATAAGATGCAAATATCTATTGATTCCATGTTCGTACCCAGGCAATACTTGGTATCTCTTTCTTGTAAATATTCCTGAATGGAAATTCCAAATCTACGACTATAGCAACAACATTCATATGCCAGAACTAATCAGGGCACATTCGAATACAGTCAAAGATTTAACTCAATGATTATTAATGTCCCCAGAATTTTTTACGTACAGACACTATATAAGGAAAAATGCAAACAAATCAATGGAGGTAGACATCATATCATACCAACCTTGTGTAAATAATGGGTGAGTTGTTTACTATAATATTTAGTTCTCTACTTAATTTAATTGTATATAATTGATACTAATTTAATCTAACGTAAAATATTTTTTTATAGGCCAAACTGTGGAGTTTTCTTACTCAAGTACATAGAATGCTTCATTCCAGGATCTCCAATAGAATCAGTTTCAGCAGATGATGACTTTGTATAGACGAAAGATTGCAATTGATATTTGTTTTAATGAATACTTTTTACGTCTTCGTCGATCCTGATACTTTTGGATAATCACATTCATGCGGGAAAAATATTCACATTGAATTCATGCTTAACAACAAAGCTAAAGGAAATCCTAGACTTACCAACACGAAGGTACGTATAAATCTATTATCCTTTATACTAATACACATGTTAAATGTTCACCTTTTAAACTGCATTTCCAATTATGAATTTATATTCATTGTACCATTTAAAATTATCTTAATAAATTGCTATTTGTAACTTCACTCTTCAAATTTCTATAGTAGTCACTTCAACAACTATAAATGTTTTACATTTATTTTATTTTCACAGCTATATGTTTTTTCCATTTCTTGAAGACGATGTACAAGAAAGATCCATCTCAGCAAAGGATATCCAAAAATGCATTTTTTTTAGTTGATGTGATAGAGAATATGTAGTTAAAAAAGACTCCTTCAACTACTAATCCCACCAAAAGGAATCCAAAAGCTATAGCCTCCCATCTCTACAGTTCTTAACGACTTTGACGCCATTTTACCAATCAATTCTTTTTTTAAATGGTATGTTATACAGTAGTCTACAATACGCCTGAAGTTAGTGAAATTTCTTAATTTTAGCTATTCCTATGTCGCTAATTTTTTGGTTTATGTATGTATTGCAACAAGTATTATATTTGGGGAAAATTCTCAATGATAGGACGACTACAACTCCTCCATTTTTCTATAGTCGTACACTTCCCATTCATTCATCTCATTGCTCTCTCTCTAGAAATTTGTGTACATTGCACATTATTTCTAAGAGTCTTGTGGCATTTATTTTAACTTTGTGTGTTGTACAATTGATGTGAAAAAATAAGACAAAAACTTCAAACAGTGAAAAAATAAGACAAAAACTTGAAACGGAAAGCAGCTGTAGAAATAAATTGGGTTCTTCTCTTGCCATAAATTAAAGCAACTTCAAGAATTTTTTATCGAGGTACGTTTTTATAGTTTTTCCCTAATTTTAACATCGAAGCACTATATTTTGTTCAATTATGGAGTTCTTGTGAAGATTTATTTTTGTTTTTTTGTTTTTAAACAATAATACTTGGAAAAAACTTAGATGGCTTTCTTTGGTGCTTTTTATAGTCACGGAGTGTTTAATTAATCATAATTTTGAATCAAAGTTCACCTTTTTGGGATATGAAAATCGAATCTAAAATATACTTCTGTTTGCTACAATTTATGGTCAAACAGATATATAAAAATTAAAAAAAATTTAGTGTAAAATTAATTTACTTTATTTGAAGTTCTAATTGATTTGTGGAGAATTCATTTATTACACTTAATTTTAGACGAGTTCCCTGAAATGGCTGAAAAAGTGTGAAAGGATCTTCACTTTGTGATATAAACAAAGGTCGTCTTTCATATACTCAATTATTTTTGTCTAAAATGTGGTAGAATCGATCAGAATATGACAGACTATTCAATGTCAAGAATGACGGGATATGAACTCAAAAAGATCAAGGTTAATATTTTGGTATTTTTAATTCAAAATGGAAGGTTTTAGATTTTTCCCAAATATTTATCAAGATTTTTAAATATTCTTGATTGATGTTGTTGAAAAATGAAGTTTGTTAATGTTTGTTCTCTTTACCTTATTCAATCAGAACTCATTGAAGTTGCGGAAAATACCTATGGTGATTATGTCGTTTGATTGACTGGTAAACTAATCATACTCAATTTTTTTTATTGATAGGATCTGGAATTTACCTTTTATTTTGTCTATTGAGAACACGGTGAAAATGAGGAAATTTTCCTTTGAAACTATCAAATGCTAAATGTATACAGGAATAAATGAAGAAAGTTAACGGATAATTTAGTTGGAAGAAGGTACAATCGAAGTTTCAGAAATGGAAAAGAATAAGAGTGATGGTGAAAGAGCAGTACATTGAAGAAAAATAATGTCATTTCAGTAGTTATTTGATTTTACAGAAAAAAAACTCTTAACAAAATATGTGATATTAATTTTGTATTGAAATTCGATTTCTTAGGTGAACATTGATGTTTTCAGATTTCATGAGCGACAATTTATAGAGGTAAGATATTTGCGATTGTGTTCTCAATGTTGTATAATTTTATTGGAAACATTAGCAATGTAAACCTGAAAACGTTACTTGCAGCTTAAATACAACATTATTTTTATCTTCTTATCATTGCGTATCAATTTCTTAGTTTGGTGTCTGCTTTCTCATATATATCAGTACACGGTAAAGTTATTATGCTCTATTTCTAAGGCATCTTGATTCGGTCTTCATGTAGAAAGAACCTATAGTGCTAGCTTGAGATCTACATGAGAAGATATGTTATGTAATATCTGGACACTCTTGATTACCGAGTTACAAATTATATTTGCACTCTCTGTTTAACGTCAAAGAGGAATAAAATCTAAGAAAATGGATTATGGGAAAGAGAGAAAATGATTCTGGAGAATAATAGGTTCAACCAATATAAGTTGTGTTTGCTCTCTTCTCTTAATGTTTAAGACGAACAAAATCAAAGAAAATGGAATATTTTTGGACAAGAAAAAAGAGAAAATTTCTCGGACCTAATGGGTTCTTCCAACTTCCATTAATAATTTATATAGGCTTACTTTACTTTTAAAACAATTCAACAAATCATTATTGGACTAGATAAAGCAAAAAAATATCAGTGAGATGGAGGAAATTGATTTTGGCATAAACGAGATGGATGATGACGAGAGTGATTTTGATGATGACGACAATGATGAAGATTATGACGATGGTGAAGATGATGATAATAATAATGAAAAGGTGGAATCTCTTCGTTCAATTTTTGTACCTTTTGACTGCCAAAACTATAGCACCTAAGTCTGAACCATGATACTTGCTCATCTATGGGACTGGGTTGCCATTCTTGACGATGATGAAAACCAAGATGAGCTGGGGACTGAGCCAAATTGGAGACAATACAATCTTCTCATCCTATGTATTTTTCCAAAAAGTTAACTGAGGTAACTAATGTTATCAGATTCTTTTGCTCAATATATAGCATTAAACCAAAGAGTGAAATATGGATTATTCCCCTGATGTATCAAAGAAAGATAAAGCAACATTTAATCTCTAAGTTTTATACGTTTGCTTTCATATTGACTTTTAAATATTGATAATAAACCTGTGTCGTATTCAAAAAAATATATTAATTGATGAATTTCTTAGCTTTAAAGTTTCATTTTTTGTCTTCATGCTATGTACATTTTCAGTTTTGCGATACTATCTCGTGATTGCTTATGTTCCCAAATTCATAATTATAATAAATGAAAAAATGGGAGTTGATGTTTATTCTAATGGACAAGTACATGTGAAGGCATTGTAGATACACTCATTTGGTGAATCTAATAAGGTGTCCATATGCTGTTATAGGATGGAAAGACGCTTTCCAATGAATAAGAAGTAGTTGAGGGAATGAAGTTGGACAGATGCTATATTAACCCGTACTTTATCAAAAATCAAAAGAACCATAAATTTGTAAGTCTCTTTGTTGGTGTTGTTACTTGCAATAAAATGTTTATTACTTAATAAATGGACTCCTTGATTTGTTTGCTTACTCCGGTATAATATAGCTTAGCCAAATCATATATTGATGTACTTCTTGAGGTTTTTCATACTGATTGGAATAATTTCGAATATCAATAAATATATTAGTAAAAAACTTTCTCCAACTTTTGAATTGTCCAAAGAAAAACTTTATATAAGAATCGAAGCACCAACACGAGAATTGCGAATAAAAGTTTGAATGATGAGAGTATTTGATTTCCTTCTGTAATATGTTCTAATTTGACCAATCATTTTACATTCTATAGGTTCTATCAATGGAATGTCTCTGGGAACAAAATAAACGGCATACAAGGTCTTGATTCATGAGACAATATATATGAGCCACATTAAGTGAAACCCTCCTTAGCTTGATGTCAACTTTTGTAATTCTATTTTTATTTCTTTTCGACTTTTGTAAATGTAATTCAACAATTCAATAATTATATTTTTTCCACAGTATCAGAAGAGATATTAGAATCTTAAGTAATTGTTACACATTGTCTTCTTCTTGCCAACTCTTTAATTAGATTTATTTCAAATATGAGTTTCCTCTTAAACTAAATATCTAGCCAAAACTGTATACTCAACTTTATCAGTTATCGTGTCCACCTGGTTTTTTTTTCATTTTTAACACTCAGGTAAATAGAAATTCTTAGATGAAACAAATACACTATTAAAGAGCATGCTTGATAAAATACTTTTCTGTAGTGCATTTACTCATGTACATTACAAAATAGAGCTGTTGCGGTGTTAAAGCCAAATCAATACGCAATTTCTACCAATTCATATTGACCTTTTTGTTAAATAAAATTCATTTTGCTAACTTCATTGTATGTATATGCAACAGTAACGTAACCTTAAAAATAACAAAACCAATGCATCGCACGGGCCAAAATAGTTTTATCTAAAATTGGCAATTTTTTGTCTCCGGCCTTTGTAATCTGTTGCTAATCCACCCTCGAACATTTTTTTAGCACTGGATGTTTGCTAAAATTATATACTGCAAGTGCACGGGTGTGCTTAAGTAATAAAGTGGACTTGTGAGTCCGAATATCGATCCCTTGAGGAGTATTTTTTTTAATTACACAATTGTTGACTCAATTTTAATAATTGAAAAAACACAATTTGATTTTATATGTGAGATAGAAAAAGAAAATGAATTTGAAGATCAATTAAATAACAATTATGAAAGAGAAGGAAATTCATATTATAAATGAGTTGGGATTTACAATGTCACTTAATCGTCATTTCTTTAATATCGTAATAAACCGAAAATGCAATTCACCAAGTTAAATTGTTAGACCCAATTTTCCAAGTTTAGTTAATTACCTCATTCAAGCGAATTTAACCCTAATTGATTGATTTTACCCACTATATCTCTATATTAATAAAAATCCAACCAACCGCATTAAATCTTAATGAAAATACTCAATGGATCACCTAGAGTTTGGAGTATATCTCTATCTCATAAAACAACCTAGGACATTAATTACTTTGGTAAAAAATGCACAACTAGTTTAGTTAATTACCTCATTCAAGCGAATTTAACCCTAATTGATTGATTTTACCCACTATATCTCTATATTAATAAAAATCCAACCAACCGCATTAAATCGAAATGAAAATACTCAATGGGTCACTTAGAGTTTGGAATATATCTCTATCTCCTAAAACAACCTAGAACATTAATTATTTTGGTCAAGATACACAACAATCTCTCAATGATTGCACAAACCACCTAAATCAATCATCTATTGGCCACATACGTGATGAGAATTGAAGCACAATAATCATAGTAATTAAAGCATTAAATGATGAATATTGACATTAATGAAACTTAGGTTAAGTTACACCATAAATTCCAACATTAAACACTTAGCCCATTGTAAAATAGAAGCACAAAAATGAAATAAGGAGATAACTCATTACAAAATGAAGGAAATAATAAAAAAATCAAGATAATGGAAGAAAACCTTCCCTTGAATATAATCTTGAAAATGTGAGGGATTGAAATCTTGAATATCCCTTTCAAACTCTGAAATTTTGCTAGATAATATCTTCTTCTTGCCTTTTCTCCCTTTGAAGTGTTCTCCTATGAGTCTTGCCCTAAAATTGAACAAAAAATGGTATTTAAAGGGCCAAATATCGTCTCAAGTGAAATTGCAGAAGAAGTCCCGAAATTCACGCAAAACAGGCAAAATTGCCGGGCCGAAATGTGGGGCGTGTGCGGGCAATCTTGGCGCGCGCGCACGGTGTAACCAATTTGGTCTCGGTAAATGAAAATACCCTTCCCGCGCGAGCACCATATTAAGCCTGCGCGAGAGCACCGGCTTTTTTTCTTTCTTCTATCCTTCTTGGTCCTCCATAATTTGCACGTCAGGTCCCTATACTTTGATCATGTACAATCTGGTTCTCAAATTTTGATCTTTATATCAATTTTGCCCTCCAAAATTTGCAATCCAAGGTCCTCACTTTAGTCCCTATCTTCATGTTTTTGTACACTTTTGATCCATTTTTCTCTGATTTTTACATTATTCTCTTTTCATTTGGGTTTATGGCCTACAAAGCAATAATTACACAATTGTGAGTAGAAATTCGCTCATTTAATTAATATTTAAGCTTATTTAGTTATTAAATAAGTGAGCAAAAATACACTTATCACTAGACATCCTCAACCTTCTGAAAATTTGGCAAAACTAGTCCTCCGTCCATTTTGGCAGTTAAAGCAATGTAAAATGATGAATTTGACCCTTCCTTCAATAATTGGGCACTTCCAAACATGGCTGCAACCAAAGCCATCGAGAACAACAGCAGTGTTTCTATAGACAGAGGTTGCGCATTGAGTCTGGTCGCGGTGGCTCAGCCACTTCAGATTCACCGAAGAATCATTACATCTTCAACACATAAGTCTCTGAGATATTTGTATTCAATACTGAAATCCTACTCCCTGAATACTGGGAACAATTCCTTGATTTAGTGTTAATAATGCCAACACTTTACCCTGAATGGCCTCTCCATGAGATAATTATTTTTAAGATCTCTACAATTAAACTGTCCTTTTTCTACTCTAGCTCTGTGTTTAAAGTTCTAAACCTTGTTTCAGTTCTTGCATTTTAGTTCCATTTATTTTTTTGAAAGTTCTTCTCGGTGATCTCTACCGAGTTTTGAAGCTCTTTATAGCCAATAAATACATGCACATATCTTTTCAGCATCTATTATCTAATATTCATCATTTTCTTTAAAAGGAATATTTATTCTCATTAATACTCTAAAATGTTCTCACCCGGAGGTCAATTCTCGAAGCTTGACCATGTCATGTAGAATGTTTGTTATCTGCTTATTTTAACTTTGCATATTCGAGTAAGGTCAGATGGACTTATATTGTAATTATACATTTGATCTCTTATTCATGCATGCAACACGCAACTCACACGCTGCAAATTAATGTTTTTCTTTATTATAATAATTTAGTTGTGCGTGGATATTTATATTGATCAAATTTCCTTTTTTCTTCTTCATTGAGAATGTGTCTGCCTGCCTTCGGAATTGGTTTTGAAATGTATTTTTAATTAATAAAATATGGGGACATAAGGGTGACTTTTAAAATAAATTATGCTAAAACTTTTTGGTCTATTCACCATTTTATTTTTCAAAACCCAAGAGCAGTCTTTTTTATAAACAAATAGCATTCTTGTGTTTTGTTCAGTTCTGAATTAATTGCTAAGCATTATCGAGAAATCACTTCAGCCACCAGAAAATCATCGTCAGTAGTAGTAGTAGTAGCAGCAGCAGTAGCATCAGCATCAACAACAGCAGTGTTTCCATGGGCGGAAGTGGCGGCGTTGAGTCAGGTCACGGTAGCTCAGCACTTCAGATTCACCAAAGAATCATCACTTCTCCAATGCATTAGTCTCCAAGACATTAGTATTCTGAACCGAAATCCCACTATTTGAATATTGGGAACAATTCCTGGATTTATTGTTAATAACGTCACCCCTTTCCCCGGAATGGCCTATCCATGAGATAATTATTTTTAAGATCTCTACAGTTAAACTTTCCTATTCTACTTTAGCTCTACATTTAATGTTCCAAACATTGTTTCTGTTCATTGCCAATAAATATGTGCACATAACTTTTCAGCATCTGTAATATTATTTTCGTCATTTTCTTGAAAAGGAATATTTATTCTCTTTAATACTCTAAAATGTTCGCACCTGAGGCTAATTTTCAAAGCCTAACAATCTCCGTTTTAAACCATGTACAATGGAGAATGTTTGTTATCTGCTTGTTTTAATTTTGTATACTCGAGTAAGTTCGGATGGACTTGTATTTTAATTATACATTGATCTCTTATTCACGCAACTCGCACGCCGCAATTAATATTTTTCATTATTAGAATCATTTAATGGTGCGTGGATATTTATATTGATCAAGTTTCCTTTTTTCCTTCTTCATTGAGAATGTGACTGCCTTTGGAATTGGTTTTGAAATGTGTTTTTAATTAATAAAATATGGGGACATATGAGCGTCTTTTAAATAAATTATGCTAAAACATTTTGGTCTATTCACCAACTTATTTTTCAAGACACAAGAGCAGTCTTTTTTATAACAAATAGCATTCTTGTGTTTTTCAGTTCTGAATTAACTGTTCAGCCCCTAATTTTTCAGAGTAAAAGCAAAAAGCATTATTGTACAACCATTTTATTTTGTAAAATTGGCACTTTTTTGTCTCCGGCCTTTGCAAACTGTTGCTAATCCACCCTCCAACTTTTTGTAGCACTATACATCCTCAACTAGGGGTGGCAACCGAGCCGAGAGGCTCGTCGGCTCAGCCGTTCGACTCGTAAAAAACTAGCCACGAACCGCTCGGGCTCCTCAAAATGACGAGCCCGAGCTGAGCTGCAAGTGAGCTCGACGAGCCAAGCAAGACGAGCTCGGATCGTGGGCTCGTAAAATTCAAAGAAAAATTTTAAAAAAGAGAAAAAAAAAATTCAAAAAGCTCGTGAACTCACGAGCTCATGGGCCGAGCCGAGCTCGCCCACGAGCCACTAGCCGGCTCGGCTCGTGAGCTCGTGGCATTAAGGGGCGAGCCGAGCCAGCTCGGCCCATTGCCATCACTATAAGGACCTCAACCTTTCGGAAATTTAGCAAAACTCATCCTCCATCCATTTTGGCAATTAAAGCAACGTAAAATGAATTTTACCCTTCTTTCAATAATTGGGAACGTCCAAACATGGATACAATCAAAGCCATCGAGAAATCACTTCAGCCACCAGAAAATCATCATCATCTGTAGTAACAGTAGCATCAGCAACAACAACAGTGTTTCCATAGGCGGAGGTGGCATCGTCGAGTTGGGTCACGGTGGCTCAGACACTTCAGATTTACCAAGAATCGTCATTTCTCCATCTCATTAGGCTACAAGAGAGTAATATTCAATACTGATATCCCACTCCCTGACTACTGGGAACAGTTCCTTGATTTTCAGTTAATAACGCCACTCTTTTTCCTGAATGACCTCTCCATGAGATAATTATTTTTTTAAGATCTTTATAAATAAACAGTTGCACATATCTTTTTCAGCATATGTTATATTATTTTCGTCATTTTTTAAAGAGGAATATTTATTCTCATTACTACTCTAAAGTGTTCGCACCCCGATGCTAATGCATACTCGAGTAAGACCACATGGATATATATTTTAAGGGTAATTATATTTACACAATAATTTTTTATATCTGCACCACAATTTAATTACAAGAGAAGTTTCCAATATTTGCTCACTTTTACTTTTATGTCATTAACTTTTTTCTCATCATATTATCATTCTTAACCTTCAATTAAATAACATGTTTCATCTTTAATCACGATTTTCATCCAAATATTCCACTAAATTTTGTTTAACTTTGTATTAGTTATTTATTTCGATTATTTAAAAAAATAAGAAATAAATGTCTTTTTGGCCCTCATGACAAACATTTTGGACGAAAATCGTCTATAGACGAGATGTGAAAATTAATAGAGGTTGATGATAAAAATTAAAAAATAAAAATTTGAGAACATAAGTGTAAAAAATAAGAAAATTTATGGATATTCATCATAATTAAAATGTGGTGTAGTTAACAAAAATGGTAGTGTTAATATATTTACCCATATTTTAATCATTCATTAATCTCTTCTTATTCACGCGTCTCGCACGCACTTGCACACAGCACATTAATATTTTGTTTTATTAGAATCATTCAGTTATATTGATCAAGTTTTCTTTTTCTTCTTTATTAAGATCGTGATTGCGAATTGGTTTTGAAAGGTATTTTTTAATTAATAAAATATGGAGATGTAATGGAAACTTTTAAAATAAATAATGTTACAACTTTGGTGTATGTAATCACCAATTTATTTTTCAAGATATAAGAGCATTTTTCATAATATAACAAACAGCATTTTTGTGTTTTTCACTTCTGAATTAATCTTTCATCCCCTAATTTTTCATAATAAAAGCAAAAAAAGCATTGTTGTACATGTTGGCGGAAATACTCTTCAATCTTGTGAAAATCGGGTTCAGTCAACACCAAATAACCGAACACCAACCAATATGATTGGCATCAACCCAAAACCAAATCTCGCTAGAGTTGCCTCTTAACACTAACCAACAAAGGATCAATAAGGTGGCTGCAATATCACAAAAGGAGAGAAGAAGAAGGAAGACACCAATCAAAGCTCTCAATTGCAAGAATGGAATGACTGCCTCTCTATTCTCTCTATTGCACACACCACACACCGGTGATTAAGTGCACCCACAAAGGAGGAAGAGAATAGAGGAAGCAATGGTTGAAGTCCAATTTCCCCCCAAGACTGCTGCCCTCACATTTTCTCTCCACTGTGCAATTCCACTCACACGTTTCAACATACAAGGCAAGATTATATAGATTATGAATACTCCGAAGATGGGCCAAAACTCAAGGTAAATGAGCCGAAGCATAATGGGCTAACACTTAACAAATTGGGCCAAGGCATAACACACAATAGTGGGCTAATAAACTAAAGGGCCGTCCAACTAACGAACGGACCACAAGCAATACAAATTATGGAAGAGTTCATAAATCAGGTGTTAACTATCACTAAATCAATTTTCAGGTCTTAAGTTTAAAAACGCAAAAATCAGGTATTTGTTAATTAATTAAATATATTTTATTAATTAAATATAAAAATCACAATTATACAATTCATGGTCACAAATGCATCCTTATGAGTCACAAATTATTTACTGGTCACATTTTATTAAATTAATTGGTCACAAATTATTTCGAGTTCACAAATCAAAAATTTTATACGTCACGGTTTATTTCATTGGTCATAGATCAAAAAAATTGTAAGTCACATTTTATCGATCGGTCACATTTTCAAATTGAACCAATAGTTGGTTACATAAACACCCCACCCCGATCCGATCCACCACTCATACTTGGTCACAGATAACCAAATAATTAGTCACATACAAAATAGTGGTCACATACCACCGTTGGCAACACTACCGCCACTGCCACTACAGCAACTTGCGACCACCCTCACCCGGCCACCGTCACCACCACACCACCACCGCCGTCAGATTCGCCATTTTGCAACCCACAAACAACCACACCACTAAACAACCACTACCATCTCACCACAACTGGAAACAACCATTTGCAAACTGAAAAGTAAACCACCAACAACTAACATCAAAACAATCAGAAAAAACGAATACCACCACCGATCGCGCGTTGCAGCGACGCTGCACAAGAAGCCAGTACAGCGACATTGTACTATTCGCGATCACCGTGCACAAGCTCTGCATTCGGATTAGATCGTCGGAGCTCAGCTCATGGTGGAGTGTCGAGCGCTGGAGCTTTATGTCAGCGCTACAACGCCGGACCGATGACAGAGAGCATGGAGAAGAGAGAGGCAACCCATGACAGAGACATTGGAGAAGGGAGAGGCGAGAGTGAAGAGAGAGAGATGGAGAGATATTTAGGGTTTGAAAATTGGATTAGGGATGAATTGCCAGAAATAGAATTGGGGGAGGTTGATTAATTATAATATTATTAGTAATATTAAAATATATAATTATTACCTGATTTATAATTAATTAAACTTTCTGTACCTGATTTTTGGAAAGTAATCTTTAAACACCGGTTATTGAGTAATTTCCTCTACAAATATGGCTACTTCCAGTGGCCCCAATTTGTTCTTGGATCAAGGAAATCAATTATAGTGTTTATATAATTAATTCAACAAAGTTTTAACATCATTGTCCCGGATTTATTGGGTATCAAAACTCAACACTACAACAATTATTTTTGGTTAAAATGGCACTTTTTTGTCATTAGCCTTTGCAATCTATTAATATTCTATCCACAACCTTTTTATTTTTTAGCACGAGACATACTCAACCTTATGAAAATTTAGAAAAGACTCGTCCTCCATCGACTTTGGCCATTAAAGCAATGTAAAATGCTGAATTTGATCCTTCTTTCAATAATAGGGCTCCAAATATGGCTACAATCAAAGCCATCTAGAAATCACTTCAGCTACAAGCAATCATCAGCAGCAGCAGCAATGTTTCCATAGGTGGAGGTGGAGGTGGCAGCATTGAGTCCGGTCACTATGGCTCTACCACTTCAGATTCACCAAAGAATCATCATTTCTCCAAAGCATTAGGCTTCAAGACAATAATATTCAAAATCGAAATCCCGCTCCCTGAATACCTGGAGTAATTCTTTAATTTAAAGTTAATAACGCCACCCTTTCCCGTGAATGGCCTATCCATAATATAATTTTTTTAAGATCTCTGTCACTAAATTATCCTTTTCTTCTTTAGCTATGCCTTTAATGGCATAAACCTTATTTCAGATCTTGCATTTTTATTTTGTTCCTTTTTTTTCGAAAATTTTGCATCAATAAATGGTGGCTGTTATTATCTCTTTGTCATTTTCTTTAATAGGAATATTTATTCTTGTTAAAACTCTAAAATGTCCGCACTCTGAAGCTAATTCTCAATGCTTCACAATAGCCTTTTCAAATCATGCATGTACAATGAAAAATGTCCCATATCTACTTATTTTATTTTTGCATACTGATTCTCATTAATACTCTAAAATGTTCGTTCCACAAGGCTAATTATCAACGCCTCACAATAGCCTTTTTAAACCATGGACAATGAAAAATGTCTGATATCTACTTATTTTATCTTTGCATACCAATGTAAGGCAGAATAGACTTAAATTTTAATCATATTGTGATCTCTTATTCATGCATGCAGCACGCAATTCACACGCCGCCCATTGATATTTTGCTTTATTTGAATCATTAAGTTTCGCTTATATATTTATATCGATCGAGTTTCCTTTTCGTGTTCATTAAGAATGTGTTTGCCTTCTGAATTGTTTTTTTAATTTTTTCTTTATCTATAACATATGGGGACATATGGGAAACTTTTAAAATAAATTATGCTAAAACTTTCAAGATACAAGTTCAATTTGTTTTTATACAACAAAAACATTCTTGTACGACAATTTTTTTTTTTATTTTGTGAGAAATTGGTTATGTTTGTTTCCAATCTTTGCTATATGCCACTAATCCACCTCAACCTTTTTTAGGCACCAGTCATCCTCAAACTTTTAAAAATTAAGCAAATCACCTCTACAAAATTTAATTACTGCACCATATTATAATCATACAACAATTAAAATATATTATTTATTAAATACACCACAACAAATTTACGATTCCCAACCTAATAAAAACTAAAAATGAAAACAATAAATACACTATTGTGGTCTACTTATCATCCCAATATTACTTATTTTCTCATCCAAAATAATAATATTTGTAAACGTTTAGAAGATTTCATCAACAAACATAGAAATTTGTTTTACAAATTGAATAGAAATTCACTTCTCGCCCACAAGGACCGAGTGCAATCTCTACAAGAAAATCATATAGAAAAATTGAAGTTAGCGTTACAATATTGGGACAAATAGAAGTGTTCATGTATACTAACTATCATTCACATTTATAGTCATGAAACGATTGCCCGAAAACCATGTTAGCAAGTGACTTTCTTCGTGAATTCTTATTCCAGAATTAATTTCTATTGCAGCCATTAACGTTAGTATTGAAGAATTCCAGAATTGATTTCTATTGCGGCCATTAACATTTGTTTAAAGAATTTCAAAATTGACAAAGACTGTTTTATTTGTTACATTGCATGGTTTGAGGTTTCATCTAACATGTTTGCGAAGCAAACACGAAACCAACGAGGCTCTGGGCAATGGCATGAAGATCCAGGACCATCCTCGAATCTTAGTACTTTTCAAAGTCAAAACTTAATTTCTACTTTCAACTCACCTATCCCACCCCTCAAGAGAGAGAGAAAAATGTGGAAGAAAACTGAGAAAAGACGAAACAAAAGTCAATTGATTTTCTTCCATGTCTACATTTCTGCTTCAAAAGTATATTTCATGGAAACCCTAATTAAGTTTAGGAAAAAGAAAGAAAAAAATTAGGTTTATATTTTTGGTTGAATAATAATTTATTTTATTAAAAAATATATTAAAACTTTAATTATGTAATTTTATTCAAGGATATTTAAGTAAATAAGAAAGATACTAAAAATTGTGGTGTATTTAATAAAATTCGTTGTGGTAATATAATTACCCTTTAGAAAAATCATATTCCATCCATATTGGCCATTAAAACACATAAAATAATGAATTTGCCCCTCTTTAAATAATTGGGCAGCTCTGAACATGGCTACAATCAAAGCCATTGAGAAAACTCTTCAGCCACATGGACAGCAGCAGCATCAGCAGCAACAAAAGCGGAGATGGCGGCAATGAGTTGGGTCACGGTGGCTCGGCCACTTCAGATTCACCTGAGAATCATCCTTTCTCCAACCCGTTAAGCTCCAAGACAATAATATTCAACACCAAACTCCCACTCCCAGAATACTGGGAACAATTCTTTGATTTACACTTGACAATGCCACCCCTTTTCCCTGAATGGCCTCTCCACGAGACATTTTTTTTTAAGATCTCTATCCTTGAACTGTCATTTTCTTCTCTATCTCTGCATTTAATGATTTAAACCTTATTTGAGATCTTTATTTTGTTTCTTTTTGTCGACAGTTCTGCTTCAATTACTGGTTGTTATTACTATCTCTATGTTCATTTATCTCCGCCGAGTTTTGAAGCTCTTTTCTGACAATATATCCATGCCTGGATCTTTTCAGGATTTGTTATATTATTTTTGTCATGTTCTTTAAAAGGAATATTTATTCTCTTACCCATAATCAAGAATTCTAATGTGTGCGGGATCTCGATTGCAGACTTATGAATCATATTGCATAAATGGAAGACCGGAAAAAAGTGAAAGAGGATCAGATTGCAGACTTATGAATCATATTTCGATTTCGATTGGAGAATACATTTTTGTTCATTTTGAAAAGATTTAGGAATCTTGCTGAAATTTTCCATTATTTTTTTTTTTTGTTTACTTGCTTTCCATTTTTTATTTATTTAAAGAGGGGACAAATTCATCATTTACGTGACTTTAACGGTAAAAATGTACTGAGGGACAAATTTTGCTACATTTTTCGATGGTGGAGTATGTCCGGAGGCAAAGAAAAGTGCAACTGGTGACCTAGAAGTTATAGATGGAAATAAGCTTATAGCAGGTAGAGCAATAATATGTTAACAAAAGTTTAAGTTCGCTTACTATAGAAATCAGTAGTCACACTCTTATAAAGTATTCAGAGGTCCAAGAATTCTCTTCTTCAAATGGTTCCAAACTTTAGTGAGAACTACACTGATTGGCCCCTTTCAAATTGCTATGCAACTCTGGAGGACCTATTCTCAAGCAGTTTGAAAAAGCTGCTGCTTATTGGAAATTTCATTCGATGATGTTACGTTGAAACCCGCAAGCGTACGGGATCGTTGACGAGTAATAATAAAGTGAGTTTTGAGTTATCGTCTCACGGTGAATAATTTTTAATTCTAGATCGCTAGTTTAAACTAAATTCCATGTTCGTGACACAAAAGATGTGATTTGTTGTTATATATACTAATTCTAAACTAAGAAATAAAAAATGTTTTGTCAAAATATGTGAATGGTTGTATTGGATTTCGAATCCCCTTTTGCCATTTATTTTAATTCTTGATTCATAACCCAGTTAATTTCATACATTCGTGACAATTGATAAAGCTAAGTGTATTTAATTCTCTTTTTCAAAATAAATTAAGTTTATTCTAATCACAACCCGATCTTATTCCTATTTCGAATTCATGTGACCAAAATGCATTAAATTGTAGATTATCTATGTGATTGTATACGTGATAAAGATTATTTCATATTCTATCTACATATGTTAATTTTGCTATGTTCTAAATTAATTGTAAATTTCACAACACTACAACAAACAACTAATTATTTAATTGGTGGTCATTCAATTAAATAATACAATGACTATGCAAAATCAATCAAGAAATAACTAAATCACTAGTATCAAAACAAATATTAAATACGGTTCATCATTCATCCAATACAATAGAAAAACTAGCATTGCATTCTAATGTTTAAATTGTACAAGAAATATTGAAAAAATAGCCCGATGCACAGCCTTTAGTATTTTCATCGTAATTTTCTCTCTCGATGTTCGATTGAAGTGATTCAGAGTGCGTTGGAAAGCTAACTCAAAAGGATACAATTCTTCTAAATATAGAATATTTCCAAATCGAACGATAACTATTCCAAAAATGGGTCTTAGACTCTGGTTTAAAATCTAGAATATTCATTGTGCTGTTGGAAATTGATTTGTAAAGATCATTTCATTATATTCCTTTTTGACTTCTGATTGTATCCAATTGACACATAACACTCTCAAATTTTCATTCACAACTTTTGAGTATTTTCACTTTAGTTCCCCACACTTTGGATTTGCTTCATTTCAACCATTTTATCTTGTAATCTTGTTCCTTTATCTTTCAATTGTATCCAATTAAATCATTGGCATCTCAGATCTTCATTTTGTCGCATGTCTCATCTATGGACTTTTTTTCAATTTAGTCGCCGACTTTTGGATTTCACCCATTTTTCACTATTTTTGCATTATTTTCTCCAATTCTTTATCAAACATCGAGTTTTACGTACAAAATGTGATATAACACAAGTTAGATAGTATTTTATCTAAAGAACGGTAAAATATCATCATTTAGGAACTTGAATAAGTGTAGAATGACACATGCATTGCATATAAAGAATCAGCTATGGAAAGCAAGGAAATTCTATAAAAACAAAGAGAGAAAAGCATCAGTTCTAACCTTTAGTGCTTCAACCAAGAATATTTACCCGAAAGGTAAAAAAAATTGGGGTCAATATGGAAAAACAAAGAATTCAATAAGAAATCTGTATATAATCGTTCATTGGAATAAAACTGGAAACTAAACTACCGATGAAAGTATGTTATTAGATATCTTCTATTGAAAGAAATTTCATTAGGAAAAAAATTTCTCTTCACCTCTCACAGCATCAATCAGATGCAGCTCATTTCCCTTTTCCTTATACTTTGACAGTATGTTCTCTTATTACTTTTGGCTTCATTTACCACATTTGAGCTAAGATAATACTACAGTGAAAGGAACTCCAAACTTTTGAAGATACTAAAAAGGTGGGATATTAACCAATATTTATCACGGCCAAAAAACACAGCAAACATATGTTATGCTCATATGTGAAAATGACGCCATGTGACGTAAAGAGTATACAGGATTAGCTTTTAGTAAATAAAGTTACTATAAATGAACATTCCAGGTGATTCAAGATCTGTGGGAAAGAAAGAACAAACCTGTCCAGCCAGTGCTTCCCAATCTTGAGAAGAAGAATGCGAGCAAAACTGTCCAGTCAATGTTACCACGACATGAGAAGAAGAATGTCTATCTTCGATTGATAAAATTCCAGGATCTGGTTCAGATTGCTGCTGCTTGTATACAATAAATGAAGTCTCCGTATTTCTGCCTCTGCATTGGCCAATATTTCAACTGAACTTAGAGACGAGATCACTGATGGTTGAGTTTGGAACTCCGGAATCATGCTCATATCTAGACGCATCATTCATCTTCTGTCCAATTTCCAATTCATCCTGAATCACCAAGGTAACTTTCTAATGGGCTTCGGGAAATAATTGAATCTAACGAGGAAACACTACACCTAGATGACCCAAAACTAGTACGACTTCCTGATATGGTGAAATCTACAATACCCTGAGAAGACTGGAATTTCTCACCTGTTGGAAAAAAAATTAATTGAAGGGTTGAACTTGGCTTAAATTTTGAGTGGGAACTGTTTGTTTATTTTGGAAGATCAAGATTGATTTGTGTTCTCATCTCGAGAATATCGAAATCATATATTTACTTGCCAAAAATGATGCTCGGGTGAATGAGGAATTGGAGCTCAAAGTGATACATTGGAAAAGGTTTTGTGTTGGAGGGAAATTAATTTAAAATTATCTCGCATAGAAAAATAGACAAAGACAATGACCACTTTAAATATGATTACACTTTGAAAGGGTATAATTATGTGTAGTATAGAGGCTTTTTCCGCTGCGTGCATAGAGTCCTAGCAAATCAATGATCAAAATAGGTTTCGGACCTTGAACTTGTATGCGTACACAAATGTCGGGTTTTGAACCTTGAACTTGTGTGAGTACACAAATGTCAGATTGAATGGACCAAAAATTGACCCTTAGAAGGGTCTATGTTTTGCCTTTATTTTATTATTTTTCCAAATAAAAACCTTCCAAATTCTCTCAACTCCATAAACTCATGTCTATGTTAATAGAGAGATTAACATTGGGTTAGTGGTAGTTAATGGCATAACTCCTGACATGTTAATTCTCCACTACAACCTATCTATTTAGTCATTTCCTCCCTTACAAACACACGAAAATCTCTCTTCTCTGCATAAATTTTTTTCTTCTGTCTACATATATAATTTTCACTTTTTGTCTCAGTCTTGATAGTGATAATGTTTAGGTACTAAGTCAATTCACCCATCTGCAGTGTTCAGGCTCTACTGATTTTTTCGTTATATCCTGGAAAACACTAAACCTCAAGCGCCTACAGTGAGAGGCTCGATTTGAAAATTCATTCGCTCTTTTATTATTTCTTGCAATTTTAGATTACCTGCTCTGTTCTTAATGTAATTAATAAAATTATTTTAACCAGCAATATTTTGGCTAACATCACTACCACTGGAGCCTCTTTATTCCGAAAAATCTTTTGAGTGAAATCTTTAGCTTCCTCAACTCGTTATCTTTCAGAGAAGCTGCTGCTGGTGAGCCTGTGATGTCTTATTTTTTCCAACCCCCTTTGCTGCTAATACCTGAAGCACAACCTAACTAAGTTCTCACCCTGCAGAGACTATCAAGTTCTAGGTTCATATTTTTTTGAGTGTCAATCCCCACTCAGCCATAGCAACCATTTCACCAAGATTTTGACTCCTCCCAGCAGATTCAATTGCTCCAACCTTTTTGTTCCTCTTCCACCATTCAAAGATTTGATTATTAGCTTCCCTGATGACCCATTCCAAAAAGGATACAGAGCGAGCTTTTGATCTTTACAGTCAAAGAAACCAGGACAAGAAGCGACACCGAAGTCTCCTTCTCATTTGTGTTCTCACCTGAAAATTGTGATCTTGATGCCTCTCTACAACTGCTTTCATACCTTCCTTGTCGGGAAATTATTCTCGTAATTTCCATACAATCACTATAAATGTGTCTAGGAGAGTCCATGTCATTTAGTTCTTGAACTTTACATGTAAAATCACACGTGATCTCTATCTCCTGATCTAGGAAGTATATCAGACCTCATACATCTAGAATTCCGTTTTGCCATCTTGCTACACTCGACCAAAATTGCAAGACTCTACAAAGTCCAAGTGCACAGTCTCGCCTTAGAAAGCCAGGCCTATCACAATTCTAGATTATTGGGCCCACCTCTACACTCTATTTAATATTGGTTCTTCAAACCTGTTGGAATATTATTCTTCATGGGAAGTGGAGAATAGAACAAAAAAGAAGAATCAAGAACACCAAAATATGGTATAATGGCTCAAACACAAGATCGTTGTCCTCAAACGATATTTGCCTCCTCTAAAATTTAATTGGTGCTTAAAGGGACTCTTGGCAAATGGTTTGTGGGATTGATCAAGTCTCGAAGAATAAAACACTTAAAAAACTAGTGTTTTACTTCCAAAACTTGTAGAACACAAAGGATGTTTAAATATGTAAAGATACTTTGGTAAATCTCTTTTAATATGGAATGATCTCAATTGTTGGTGGTTAATTATTGTTTAGAGGAAAGAAATATATCTCATAGATATAGATTTTCATTCATAAACCATAAAAGACCTCAATGGCTTATGAAAAGATGGATTTTATTTTATTTTTCATGAAAAGGTGCCAAAAAAGAACCAGAATTTTCAAACGGACAAAAAAATTGGCCTGGGCGATCCAGGACAAGGTTTTGGCCTCAAGTTATTGAAAACGAGGTTGGGCGAGTTCCCAGCTTTAAGCCTAAGCACTCACCTAGGCCAAAATTTCAGTTACTCCTACAAACTCTTATGGATGTATTATTATTTCATTATGCTCATCAATATTAATTGAACACCAAATTACAACAAATCTATGTCATTTCATTTCAAAAACTATAACAATTTAATATGCAAACTATGATAATTTCTTCCTTTATTTCAATTTTTTTCTATATGCATCTTCATTTTCCCAATGCTAGACCCCAACCAAAGGCTTGAATCCATTAATGCCTAGTAAAACTGATACTAAGGCATGCCACTTTAATTTTCCGAATGTAGCAATATATCAAATGAAGCCAATTAGTTTGATTTAGGCCTCAACCTTACGAATGCATTGCAAATTAGTTATTCATGTAGTCATATATTTCGACTCAATTTCAGTCAATAGTGTCAGAAATAGATTGAAAATACAGCTTTCCCATGCAAAAACGAAATTACTACTTATGAACCAAGGCAATTGAGCTCGCTTGTTTTTAACCCAAATTTTATCGTTGAAGCAATCAAATGGACACTTTTTTCTTCACTCATAAATTACTAATTTATTTGTTGATTATTAAGCCCCACTTTTCTTTATTTCAAAACTCTTTATTTCTCGTGCTCACATTTACACAATAAAATATTTTACACATAAACTCAAACTTTTCTCTAATTTTTAACCACATATTCTCCAAAAAATCATTTTCAAAACAACGTTTTCCCCAATTTCTATTTATAATGACCATCAAACCAGAGCTAATATATTTTAGGTTCAGTAGTTAATTTAATAGTAATTTTATTCATTTATGTTAGTTTTCTTTTTTTTTAAGAGTTTGTTTATGTTTAGAAAATTAAGTTAGAATTACGTTCTCAGAGTTCGTTTATGTTTAAAAATTAAGACAGGACATTTTGTTTTCATTTAAAATTACAATCATACTGTTGATCGTTATTCGATTGTTACCAAATAATAAATTACATGATTTAGAGTTTTTCAATTCTTCAATTTAATCTCGATACTAAAGAAAATCAATGGATTATTAAGTATTTTTATGGCTATTCTCATTGTCTACGTGTTTATAAGCTTATTCTCCATCTACGTATATTTCTTGCACCATTATATCATATTTGTATTATAACTCAATTACATCTTGCAATTTGTGAGACTTCAACGATAGAAGTAATGTTACGTACGAGGACGTAGTAATGCGATGACTAGTGTTCTTATTGTTGTGAGACAAATAAAATACCAGAATCGCTCTGATACCACTTGTTGTGTTAATTATGCTCAGAATCTCTGATACCAATTGTTCGGAATTCAAGGATCACGTGTTGGTCGATACCACTTGATATGAAACTAACCACTAAATTGAGATGTTGAAGTTATATAGCAAAATATGAAGTATATGATCACAAGCAAAAGAATAAAAGAAGACAAGAAAAGATGACAAATGAATTAGAAGATTTTATTAACTCAAGAACAATAATGGAGAAATATACAATTGATCCTAAAAGCTAGTAATCACTTTTACCACAAACTATTCTCAATACCATAAAATTGTATAGAAGAGTTTAATACTTATAGGGAATATGTAAGGGACGTCCAAACCCTTCTAACAAAGTTTGTTGATGGAGTGGGATGCCAAAAAATCGAGTCCAAAATGAAAAATGAGAGAAAAATGCGAAAATTCGGAACAAGTGAAGGTGGCGCCGAGGCGACAAGAGCAGTGGCGCCACTTCCGGGCACCCCAACACTGCGGCTCCCAGCGTAAAAAAATGAACCTGGGCGTCTGCGTCGGGCATTCTGTCCAATTTTTTTCTTTCGAAGTTGTTTTCTTCATCGCGAACTCTTTTTCAAGTCTAAATACCAATTTTCAACTCCAATTGGGCTTCCAAAATAGAATTTTAACTTGACATAGGACTCCAATAGCATTCCAACTGAATTCTTCTTGACGTGTACTTCAATTAGAGTTTTTAATTACTTCAACAAGAAATTCGGGTCATATCGAAATTCTAACACTTTAACACAAGTAGTAGAGATGGTGTTGATAATATATTTAAGTGGTTAAATACCAGCTTAACGAGTAAAATATTGACAAATAGCGTATTGTAGTACCGATACCGTAATTACAGGATATATACCGTATTTACATGTCAGGTAGCGTATATGCAATATATACTGTCTGATACTGTATATGCAACTTAGTGAGTTTACA